>OMNN01075046.1:0-11420 GCA_900302755.1 Chromis chromis | reverse complement strand
AAACCTTCTGGTCTCTATTAAGGATGTCCAGATCTGATGTCAAAATCTCAATCAGGATCAAACAAGGCATTTTTTAACTGACCGGTATCGACACAAACCTAAGTCCTACCCTTTATTTATGTCTGCTGTCACACACATGTTGTAAAGGGAGAGCACAACGGGGGCAGTAGTGGTGCAACGGTTTAGTCCCTGGGCTACTGATCAGAAAATCAGAGGATCGAACCCCAATGTGGCCACTGTTGGGCCCTTGAGCAAGGGCCTTAACCCTTCCTGCTCCAGGAGGCCGTACCATGGCTGACCCTGTGCTCTGACCCCAACTGGGATGTGTGAAAAACGACAATTTCGCAATGCTGTAAAAATGTATTCATGACAATAAAGCTTTCTTCTTCTTTCTTCAATGTGTGGCAGGAAGCTAGGGATGCACATTTTAGTAAGTTTCTTAATAATTTGGCAGAATTATCAATCAGTCATCAAATAATTCAAATCATAAATCGAGCATAGTGGATATTTGTCCTGTGCTAATATTGCCATTTCAGTCAACAGACATGATTTAAATATTCCACTGAGATGTAGAAACTCTGTTCTAGTTGACTCCCACTTGTTTTAAACACATACGCTTTGGCCTGACACCATTAAGCGTCTCAGAAGTCTTTGTCATGGTGCCCACTGCTAGCTAAACCCCCACAATACTCTTTGCTTGCCAACATGAACTGCTCCTAGTCCGAGTGATGGCCTCCTCTGGTTGCCATAGCATTAAACAGTAAAAGTCTCCACCTGGTGGCACAACCAGGTACTACACTCATCAACAAAACATTTTCTCATATGCAGGTAGAGAATACAGGTTTTCTTTGACTTTTGTAGCTTGGGAATCCACAATACATCCTACCCTACCCATCCTACCGTCCTACTGGAGCTTTATAACAAGGATCTCAACCACCAATGTGACATAAGGAGCAGGTTTTCTTAATGTACTACAAAGCTGTTCAATTGTCAAGCATATACAGTACACTGGATTGATTTTAATAATGTTATAGCACTTGATGTGTGCATTGTTTAGGAAAATGGTATTGGATTGGGACTCAGTATCAGCAGATACTAAATATTAAATGACTTGAACTGGATTGAGGGCCAAAAAAAAAACTTGATCAGGACATCCATAGTCTTTAATTTTTTACTGTACAGAACTGTCTGGAAAAACTGTTGCGTGGAGGGTATGAAACACAAATTTAAAAGGGTCCTGGGTCCTCATCAGTAATAACATTAGTAGTGGTTAGGGATGGGAATTGATAAGATTTTTAGAATTGATAAGATTTTTAGCTTGCTTAAGCTATGCAACGTGTGTGGTGACGTCATTCACGACCACTGGAATCGATAAGGGAATCATTTGCAAAACTGGCAAACGAATCAAAGGAATTGAAACACTGGGAACCGGTTCTCAACAAGAACCGGTTTTCAATTCCCATCCCTAGTTGTGGTTATAAAAAAGCTCCCCATTAAGAAACTAGTGCGGTGACTTACAGGTGTATGATTGTAGCATTGTATGATACTGTACAAGCGAAAACTGTTCTCACTAGAAAGATTTAGAATAGAAGGATGTGATTGTAGTGTAACAATACAAATGGCATCATGTATGCACTCATAAAAGATACTAGAGACATTTCACAAATATGAAACCTCAGAAGATTAATAATTTGGGGGGGAGGGGGCAGGTTATTTTATTATTATTGTTTATTTATTTATTTTTATCTTTTATATGTTTATTTCTGTATGTTTTTATTTTGAAAAGCACTTTGGGCTACATTATTTGTATGAAAAGTGCTATACAAATAAAGTTTTGATTGATTGATTGATTGATTCAGAACAAATAGAGTAAAATCTCACTTTTATGACTGTAGTCTATGAGGTAAACACTTTCTGTGTCGCAGGAGATTTTTTTATTTGCAATATTCTGAGTGACCACTGGGAAAAACTGGCAGCAGGAATCAGAGGCTGCACTGAATCCAGCTCTCTTATTATGTAAACTAATGGCTGGTGATATTTTGGGCTAAAATTAGAAGAGGACTGTAACTGACCTGCAGGTCACATGCAAACAGCGTGGCTCCTTTGGCTTTGGACACCACTGTGATCTGCTGGAAGGTGAGGAGGTCATGGACGTGGATGTTGTTCTCTGCAGGAGAGAGTCAAACAGATTTCTGTATAGTTCTCAATATAATTAAGATAGATAAGCAGGTTTTATACTCAAGTTTGCAAAGATATTTACAAAGCATTAGCTCTTAACTCAACATCTCAAAAGGGACATATTATATTTTAATTGCATAAAAATGCATTAGAGAAGGAAACTCACCCAGAAGACTGACAAGGATTTTGTACTGTGAGACGACATAAAGCTGGAGACAGAATAAAAAACACGATTAAAGCAGGGTCAGTCCAAAAGAATCCAAAATGACGCATGGATTTATGTGGACATTAACACTAGAACACACCTAGGCTGAGAACAAACTAGAGCTCAGATTCATTCCAACAAAGGGAGTTTTACCGCTGGTAGTTAAGATCTGAATTTAGAATGTAGTGAGGCACAACTTCACATCAGAGATTCTATTATTAGTAACAATGAGCCAAAACAGGAAGTAGGTCTACGAATCTGGAGGCTTTGGTGTTGTGACTTCCCTCAGCGCAACTGAAATGCTTCTTCCCCTTTCAGAGTTTTTGATTTGTGTCGTTATTAGTCCACAATCTCATCCTGCAAAGTCATCTACCTGCTGAATCTTCTTGGAGAAGTTCTTGTTGGATTTTTCCAGCGTCACCTCAAACCGGTTGGAGCCTAGAAGCAAAAGATAATCAAAAATTACTCAAACTTTCATTTGAAGAAAGGAATGGTATATCGAGAAGGTCTGCAAATGCCCATCCCTCTAGTTCTCCCTACCTGGATCCTTCTTGATTCGGTAGAGGAGGAGGTGCCCTGGCTTCGTTCCAACCAGCAGCCAGTCCTCTGTGGAAAGAGAAACTCAGAGTCAAACACAGCTCAAGCGATGCAATCAGTCCATTCAGACATATTATATTATCAAACACACGCATTTCCAGCCAGCGTCTGATCTGTGATCTGCCCGCAGGAAGATCATTCATGTCAGTGAGATCACTTCTAGACAAATGGGACATCTGAGACTGCGGTTCAATTAGCATCCAGAGGGACCACTTCAATGTCACAGAATGAAAGAGAAGCTGTGGGAAACTTAAAGGTTCCATATTGTGCTTCTTTCAGCGAATTAATGAAAGCCTCACATGTACCCAGAATCTGTCCTTCAGTTATTTCAGCTCAAAATACTCCAAAGATGGTTCATTTTACCATGAATGGATGACCCCTGTTATAACCTCTGGCTGCTTCAGTGTCCGTAGCTCTACATACAGATGAGCTGCTGCTGCTGTCCACGTCACCTTAAGGAAGAAGACTCTCTCTGTATATTTGAGTGACAGCACGGATAGTTTGCCAGGCAATGTTGCAGTTGGAAAATCAGAATTTTAGCGGTGTAGAGTAGTAGCTTGGAAGTGATCGCTGTCTAACACGTAGTATTAACGGACAGTCTTTCAGTCTCTACCTAATATTTAGTTTGAAAATGATTAACTGGATTTACTGAGGAGAGTAGGGCTGCCACTAAGGTCTATTTTTCTATCAATGTATCTATCCATTATTTTACTAATTAATGGTTTAATCAAATGATAAATTTTCCTCCAAAAAGCAAAATGACCAATTCATTTTGATGGTAAATGGTCTGCATTTACTCAAAAGTGCTTTACAATGTGTTTCTCATTCACCCATTCACACACCAATGGCGACAGAGCTTCCATGCAAGGTTCCTGCCAGCCATTGGGAGCAACTTGGGGTTCAGTGTCTTGCCCAAGGACACTTCGGCATGTGGGGGGGACCGGGGATCGAACCATCAACCTTCCGATCAGTGGACAACCCGCTCTACCACCTGAGCCACAGCCGCCCACAATGTCCAGTAATGTCGCTTACTGGATTTTTATTACGGGGTTATCGCTGACAGACATTTTGAAAATTCAGGTAACAAACCTCCAACATGGAGAACTGATCTGAAGTGATGCTATGTGAAACATTACTTTGTTAGCAATTTATTGACTCTCTGAACCCCAAGGCGGTTTATTCACTCTTGTTACATTTTTACTCACTGTGTGCTTTTTTCAATACTGGAAAAAATGTAAGGATCTGTATACAGTAGATATTTTTCTAGATGAACTGTTGAAACCTCTACAAACTTTGCATTTTTCACACTACTCCACACATCAACTGTAGAAAGATATTTCACCGTGCTGAATGTATCCTCCAGTAAATTGCTGACAACTGTTTTTGAACCATGCTGCATTTATTTTCTCGATCAAGTATGTTTGATTTTGCTCTCAATCTCTCCACTTTGTTTCCAGACTTGTCTTCTCTCTGCTCGGTCCTAACACAGCCTACCTTATAGCCAGAAAATTGCCTGAAATTTTGTCATGTAACTGTTTGTTGCAGGTCGCTAATGGCTTTTCAGTTGCACCGAGAAGCGCAGAGGTTTTTGTTATTTATAGAATGTGGTGCAGTTTATGTTTGGCAAAATTTTGAATGAGACATCTAGAATAAAGTGATTTTATTATATTTTTTTATATTTTTGGGGGGAGTTTTTCCCATTTTTAATGATAGAGAGAGACAGGGTGAAAGGGGGTATAGACCACTGCTGGCGACCTGCGCCCACATGGTAACGCCTTAACTCAGCGAGCTATACGGCGGCCCTACAATGAAGTGATTTTAATGAGATATCATGATTTTAAGCTTAGATTTGTTACATTTTATCAACACTTATGATTAGTTTAAGGGTACTCATAAAGGTGAAAGTGTGATGATTCTTTCAGTGACAAATGGGAAGTCATTTCTTATTTGTTTTTCAAAGATACCAGATGCCTTCCAACCCTAGTGGTGGGTTTTGGAGTTCAGAGGGTTAAACAGGATTAAACACCTACACACCAACGACCTCACAAGCCTCGATTCGCACCAGAAGAAATATATGATGAAAAAGAAAAACGTTGCTATTCATAAATCCTTACCACTAAAATGTGAAGCTTGACTTAAGAACGGTACCAGAGAAAAGACCGTGTTTGCATGCAAAAGAGATCACGATCAGGCAAGAAGAAATGGATGAACTCAATCAAATGTTTGGGATTTCTCCTCTCAAAAAGTCGTTGCATCTTCGGAATGATGACAATTCATCCTCTGGGCAGCATGAATGTCTGTATCAGGTTTCAGGGCAATCCATCATATAGTAGTTGAGATTCAGTATTTCCCTCTGGTGCTGCCCCCAAAACACATCACTGCTCATCCGGGTAAAACTGATTTTGTCTAGCTCTCTAAGTCAACCCGCCAGCTCTCTTTCGCTCTGTTTCTCTTATCTTGTCTGATCTTATCTTCTGGTTTAATTTCACAGTGAGGCACACTGCGCTAAATTACAAGCAAGTGCAAATAAAAGTGACAGAACTGCTGAACCATCAAAGAGTTTGTTTAGACACTGACTGACCTCAAACTCGTCATAGCACATCACTGTGGTGCAACTTTAATCGTTGAGATTCCCTCGTTTTCAGAAATTAGAGTCAGACATTTAGGGTGTTAACGCCACTTTCCTGGCCTGCATCTGCCAGTATTTGATATCTTAATAATCTAACGTCATTGTAAGAGCCATTTGTGCATATGTTTCATTTTTATTCTTGTTTATTATTTTGCTGTGAGCTTCCCACCACTTGGGGCATCCCTGCTGGGAAATGTGAGACGTCATATAATCAGACAGGTGAGGCACTCAGGTGGCCTGATGTGAGAAGCAAACAGTTTTAGACCGTGGCGTGACGTGACATGTCGTTTTGGTGTTTGTTAATTTTGAACTGGAAAATCTGCGCATTGGTAAGCAGACAGTATTTGAAATTGTCGATAAAAAAATCTGAACAATAAACAGCATCGTGATTATTGTGGAACAAAGCAGTGGAGTGGAAATGTTATTTACACGCGTCAAAACATCCTCACCATCAGCAACCAAGTGCCCTTGATTGATAGGCAAGAAAGGGTCACTACAGTCATAATGCCAAAAAGAAGACATTTAAAGCATTACATTTTTGAAAAATGCAACATCCTATTAATCTCCATTATTCTAACCCAAGAACTCAATTGTAATTTGGTCCAGATGTTCCAGCAGTATCACTTGAGATTTGGAAACTAATATAGAGAGCCAGTGATGAAATTATCCAAACACAGAATCAATACTCCAAGCCAATTTATTGTTTATTACGAGGAAAACTGAATCTCATCCATTACTACAGAGGTGGACAGCATTGACAGCCATGTGCATGATATTTATTATTAGAAAAATACCCTGCAACTTAAAATGACAGATGAACCGTAATCATAACTGACAGGTATTAATGTTTATGTTTGCCTGGTATGAAATCACACGGGGAGCCCTAATCCACCAACACACGCTGTATGTCCTAATGACAAAGGCGCCACCAGCCGACACTGTATGCACGTATGCCGTTTCACACACACACACACACACACACACGTCACAGAGGATTAGCCTCAGGCGCGCAGAGCCATGAATAATGGCATCATAAATAATACAACGTGCAAAGCTCCACCAGCAGGAGGACAGAAGAGACGCTTCTTCAAAACCACCAGAGCTACAGCATGTTCAGAAAATAAACAATACGCTGTTGTAATGAAAATAGTCATTTCGAGATGGATTAAATCACACTCAAACTCAATAACCATGAAGTCCGATCCTTGCCATTAGTCAAGGATGGCCAGTCCATGGAGACAAGCACACACACACACACACACAGATGGCTTATGTAACATCATGTCGTCTGGTCCAGTCTGCAGATAACGCCATTGTCTGCACTCTCCCCTCCACTCCATCTTTTGCACAATGGCTTTCTGTGCACGCACACACACGCATACACGCACACACACACACACACTCCTCAACCCTCTGTACAATCTCCTAAACTCACTCAACCACTACCTATCTCTGTGAACACACAACGTACTTTCCCATCCATCATCCAGGCCTTTGCAGTCGCCATGGGCTAACGGTAAGAATAGCTCAACTGGGCAAACACACACAAACACACACTACCCGTAACAATAGAGAGCAACAATGGTGTCTTGCGACTGCTGAAATATGACCCGTGCCGGTCTTTGAGAGCGAGCCAGTGACCTCTCCATTACCTTGCAACAAGATGCCTGAGATTTGTTTATCTAACGCGAGGACGATCTGAGGCAGAGAGAGCCTGGGAAAAGATGGTAATCTGAAGTGAAGTCGGTTTATGTGTGTGTTGCTGAATATGCATGTTTATATTTCACGTCCTGTAGTCCGCACATTAAATCTCTTCTCACATTTAAGGGGCTTAGCTAATGCTCTATGCTAGCAGCAACCAATGACTTCATCTGTACAGCAACTTGCAGTTCATTATTATGGGATTAGGCTGGTGTAATGTGCTAATGGTTATATTAGAACATCGCATTAACTCTGCTAAGATGCCTACAATTCTGTCCTGGTTTTGTCTGAATGTTAATTTGTACAATATCAGAAAAGAAATGAATTAAGTGATTTATTATTGTATATCTATAGGGTTGGGAAACTTCACACAGACACAACTTTAATTGATCAAATTAATATAGCAGCAAACGACCAGTTGCTATGTAAAGATATAGCAGAGACTGAAGTGACACATGCTCTTAGTGGCTTGTAATCCAAGCAGCCGGCTGTACCTGCATCATAGTGCATGTGAGCCCCTCCCTTTGAAACTGTTGGCCCTCCCCGCACTTATAAAGAGACTAATACCCCTTTTCCACCAAGAAGAACCAGGTGCTAGTTCGGTGCTGGTGCTAGTGCTTGCGCTTATTTGGTTCAAATCGCATTCCTCCTAAGAACCTGTTTGCTTTTCTGTTAGAGCCACGCCATTGCGTCACAGTAAAACAACTATGCTTGCATCGATTACATAGCAGTTAAACAAACACAATAAGTTGATGATAATATCTATGTTTATCTTTATAGATGGTCTTAAGGCTGATTGCGAGGCGGAGGTCACCTGTTTCCTGGGCACATCTGCGATTTGCGCTACTGGTGGGACACAATTGTACCGGATTTCAGCGCAACAGTTTGTGCAAAACTTCCGTGTGTCCCGGGAGTCATTCCAATACATCTGTGATCGGACCAGGGACGTCCTGGAGACAAAGGACACAAATTACTGCTTGTGTCCCTTTCCACCGCTGATCGTTGGTCACGATAACCCTGCCTCCAACCCCTGATGTACTCGGTTCTGAGCTCTGGCCCAGCAAAGAGTTGGTGCTTGCTAAGCACCAGTTTTTAGCACCTGGAGCCGGTGCTTAGGTGGTGGAAACACAAAGAACCGGTGCTTAGTCAGGCTGTGGGTCCAAACTAGCACTGGGACTAGCTTGGTGGAAAAGAGGTATAAGAGACTTTTTGGCTAAAATGGGCTCCAAAGAAAAACAGAGCTACGGTCAAATTCAGTACTGTTCTGGCATTCCCGAGATGGAGCGGCTCGAAGTTAACTCTGGCTACCAAGCTACTGCGGCTTCGGTCAAAACACTGTTGTCAGACACATCCCAGCGCAACATCCAGTGATTCTGAATCTGAAGCCTACCATTCCCATAATGCAACCTGATAGAATTTTTCATTTGACCCGTCATATGTGGTAAACACAGAAATGTTTCAACAAGCTTCTGTTAAGAATTTGAAGTTTTCCAGAGCCACACAACACATTATACCACAGTATTTGCAAGCCAAACCATCTGATCCACGTTATTAGTAGACTGATTCACATCTGAATGCGCCTTTAATCAAAATTAGTGAGGCCATGAGTCAAACAATCAGTTGTTTGATTCATGGATGTTTTTGAGGATTGGAACATTGTGTGACAGAACGTTTTGTCACGATTGTCTAATTAAGTACTACAGTTGCTGGTATGTAAAAGTACATCTTGTGCAAATATCATGCATTAGTGTAATAATGCATAATCACTATGCCTAGTTTTCCAGGTCTGAGGGAGGTATTTACTCTTAGGGACGCAGAAAGGATTTAGGTTATGGTACGGATTCCTTCTGTGCACGAGCAAGATTAAAGTTCTGATGTGAAAATGTGGATTTCTTTATTCATTTATGGTCAACAAAAGTTATTAAACTTTTGATATATACTAAAAATACAGGACTATAATCATATAAGGCCACCTGCCTCCAGGTAGTAAAAATACACACATTCCATGGGGAAATACTGAGACCTCAATGGTAACTATGGCCCTAAAATACACCTTAACATGTTGCAAATGTGGGTTAAAGGATCTCAATTTTGTTAACAACTTAAGCTCAAAACTACTTTTTGAAAGCTCCCACCAAGTCAGTCAGCAACAGCTCCACAGTAAGGCCAAAATGACAACTTTGTGCTGTTTGTACAATAAGTCTCCTTGTTCCCGTCACCAGACCAGAGTGAGATTTGACAAACTTCAGCAAAAACTGACATTTTTTCATCCGCCTCCTCAAAACGGCAAATTAGAGAGTGAATAGCAGCCTCATAACAATGAGTCAGTGACACTGATGTTATTGAACCTGTTCTAAAAATTCTTTGCTGCAACTCCGCCAAATTTGACGCAACAGAAAAGAAGCTGTTATATTCACTTTAGTCGCAGTAGTAATAGGCAGCCCCTCCAGTGAATGCGACACGTTCAGCAACCTTCAAAAAACAGTGCCGGGTTGCATTTTAATAACAGAAACAGTTCGGTCCCGGTACAGAGACCTCCTACAGCAACTGTTTATGCAGACATAGAGCCATAGAGTGTCTATGTTCAAGTTTATAATGTGTGTATCTAGATCATTTTCATGTGAGACATGTCTCTTTGGGAATGATTTTAAAAGCCAATAGGTTATTAAGCCTACATTTGTTTAGCAGTCATCTTGACCGTATTCAAAACATTTAAAAGCAGTGCTTTGTTGGCAGCCAAATTCTCCCTTAAAGTATATACATGCAAGCCAGGAGGTCAAAGGTTGAATCTACAGCACCAGGACAATATGAGCAACTAATGATTACTTTTTAATTATCGAATTCTCTGCCATTTCCTCTACTTTCATCACATTTAAAAAGCTGGAACAAGCAAATGTTTGGTGTCCCAACAGTTAAATGAGTGTTTAAATAGTTGTCGATCCAACCGATCAAGTTATTGTTTCAGTTCTCCTGTGTATCTTCAATATTTGTGAATGATAAGTGAGGTGTAAAGAAATAATGAGGCAAGAAAAATACTTTATAATGAGCCACCAGCTGCAGTCTGTAGCAGGCATGTTTGTGTTGCTTTTGAAGCTGTTTTAAAATCCAGTTCTTCTGTAACGGTTGTTTAACAATCTGTACCAACTTTCATACCCTATTTAACATGTTCAACTACAAGCCCCCCCACCTCACCCTAAAGACAAAGCAGCGTGGCTGTTACAGATGGTATTTCAATACATGAGAAGACTCCAACCCTCAAAGCCATTTCATAACAGTAACACTGTAGCCACTGAAGCAGTGTGATGTCTGGGAATTACACCCGCAAATTTGGTATTTAATGTGCCTCTGCTCAGCCAACCCAGTCAGATGAGGCGGTCTGAGGTCTCGTCTGGACCGGAGACAGATTAAAATGGTTTCTGAGTGGGCAGACGGGCTGCTGGCAGCGCTGTGATGAGCTGAGATGTCCTCGCCACACTGATACAGACAAACTCGAGCCAGAACTCACCACATTCAGTTTCCGAGGAACTTGAGAGTTCGGCCTCCACCGCCGTCTCCTCTGCTCCCTCCTCTCCTTCCTCCTCCTCCTCTTCTTCCTCCTCCTCCTCCTCGTCCTCCTCCTGCTCCTCATCCTCTTCCTCCAGCTCCAGCTCAGTCTTGGCCTGGCTTTCCTCCCTACACACCTCCTGCTGTGTCTCCGTCACCTGCACCTCCTCTGACTGGGACTTGTGACCAGGTCCTGCCCCCATCTCCTCCCCCTGGCTCAAGGAGTAGTTGTGCTCCTCGCTGCAGTGCTCCAGAGCCAGCCCTGCCGCCACCGCCACCACTTCCTCTTCCTCCTGTGCCACCTGATACACCTCCACCGTGCGCTCCCTTGACATCCCCCCATCCTGTCCTCCTCCCGCCGCTCTTCCTGCAACACATAACTCCCTCGCTGTTGTCGTGGCAACAGAGATATGCCCCTCCTCTTCCCCTGCAGCAGCAGGGCCCTGGACTTCCTGGGTGACGGGAGGGGATGCGTGTCTGCTCCTCCTCCTCCTCTCCTCCTCCTCTTCCTCCTCCTGCTCCTCCCGGCTCCTCCCCCAGCGGCCAATCAGGACGGCCTCCTCGGAG
>OMNN01075040.1:0-10931 GCA_900302755.1 Chromis chromis | reverse complement strand
CTTGGATCTTGGCATCCGTGTTGATGAGACTTAGACACCCAAATAAACATTGTCCCAGAACAAGCACACTCCCTCATGCAAATGGAAATCCCAAAGGCCTACCCCCGCAGGAAAATGCACCCCACCACATGGCAAAAACATTAAACAATCAGGAACATCTTGAGGAACATGACAATGGCCCAAGATGTTGATTTGACCTCTAAACTTCCTAGACCCCATTCTGATCAAGTATCAACAGGATGCAGTGGAACAAGTTTGATTGACAGAGGCCCCACTGTACAACCCAGAGTACCCAAAGGATCCACTGCCAACATCCTGGTGCCAGACCCCATAGGACACCTTGAGAGGTCCTCTTGTCCATGCCCAATGGTTCAGAGCATTTTTGACCACATAAGGGGGACCAACACAATATTAGGCAGGTGGTCATAATGTTATGCCTGATCGGTGTATGTACAGATTACATTAAGATACAATGACTAGTAAAAAGACTAAAATACGCGTAAAAAAGATGTGGAAGGGGAAGAGGAAGGGGATAAGAAAAGGGAGGGAGATGGGTAAGGGGGGAGAGAAAGCAGAGAGAGCAGCTGTGTGACTGAATGGAACTTTTTCATGGGCACGACTCTGCTGGAGGAGTCCGCCCTGAGTGCTCCGAGCTGCGGCCACAGGGGTCCACGCAGCCCCGGTGTGGACCCCTGGTGCTTTAACGTCCGGTGCTGATTAGTTTAGCAGAGATAATCACACTTTCATACATCTTGATAACACAGCGGCACCAACTGGCCAAAACTAACAAACGCACTCAGAGTTTTCTCTATTTCCACACAAGCTTTTGACAAAATAATATTTGTACAGTGCCTACGAACAATATTTGCCCCCTTTTATTGCAGTACTCCTAACTACAACTACGCAATGAGGACAGAAGAACAGTCCAAGCAATTCTGTGAAAACGTCATTGAAAAGTATAAATTAGAGAAAACGAGTGACGGCCTCCCTCACTAGTGACGACCTAGTGAGGGAGGCCACCAAGACAGCTATGACTCCTCTGAAGGGACTACAAGCAGAAGAGAATCTCAATTTTTTTTTTCACTCCCTGTTAGACCATTGTTAGTCTCCATTTGAAATCTAAAAAGTGGAAAAAATGGCATTTTAATTTTCTATGGTTCATGTTTTTGCCCCTGGAAGATATGGGTTTGTACATAATGTTTGGAGGCTAGTAGTTCGGAAAGTAATAAAGTACAGTGCCTATAAAAAGTATTCACATCTCCTTGGAAGTTTTCCCCTTTTATTGCTTTTAAGCCTGGAATCACAGCCAATGTAATTTGTCTTTTTTGACAAGAATTTACAAAAAATAAAATTAAAATATAAAAACGAATTTCTGCAAAGTAATGTAAATTACTTAAATATAAAATGAAACACCACATGGACGTCAAGTGAGTGCAGTGAATGTGTCTCAAGTAATTATAGTGCAAAAACACCTTTACCTGGAAGGTCCAGTCACTGGTGAAATAGTACTCCTGGGTATAACTACACATATGGGGTGCCGAATGTAAAAATTCAGTCACACTTTTCTAGCTGATATATTTTGAATATTTAGCTCAATTTTCTCACATTTAGCTCATTTTCTTCACATTTGAGGTAGAAATCAAATGGTGAATCAAAATCTAAATCTAAATCTTAAACTTAAATCTAAATCTTATTATGAATGATTTAATATTTAGATTTAGATTTTTAGATTTAATATTTAGATTTAGATTTAACATTTAGATTTAACATTTAGATTTAGTCGAAATCACAATATGGGTGGACCCTCATAGGGGTGAGCTGCTTGGCGGAGTGCTTTTCTAGTTTAGTTATATTACTTCTATCCCTCAGTATTGTTAAAATTGATATTAAATGTCCATATGTCTAAATATGTTTTTAAAAAACACACAGGCTTTCATAGGGTGTCCTAACTTTTTCACATGACTGTATGCTGGGGCTATTAGAACTTTACAACACCGGGCTGACAATGTCTGTGTGAGGACAGAGCGGAAAAACAAAAACAGCACACACATATTTGGAAGGCACTTAAAACTTGTGGCTATCCAAATTGGGCCTTCAATAAGTCAACACAACGACACAACTCTAAACAGAGAAGAACAGAAAGAGCAACATTGCCATCCCATATGGAGCTGGTGTGTCTGAGAAACTTAGAAGAAATGTACATTCTGGACAGAGAGGACTGATGGTTTGAGAAAAGAAGTTAAGGAGGCCATCTATGTCGAACTGAAACAGCCAACAAAGATGAGGAGGTCGATATGACACCACTTATCAGGTGCTTATAATGCAGTTCTAAGAGCCCTTTCCAGGCAATTTCACACCCATTCACACCTTGAGGCCTGGGAGTCTTGGGTTGTTAATGGACCGTGAGTGACCGTGACCGTGACCGTTGATGGGATTTATGTATTTGTAAATTCTCTTTTTTCCCCCTTTTAGCTTTGTAGTTTAACTAATGGTTGATTTTATGAGGCCATTTTTTTAGCTGCTAGTTTTTATTCTCAAGTTGTGCATTTGATGTGAAAATTGCAAACACAAAAAAATAATACAGAGGATGTGATCTCTGAGGTTATGTACTAGACTGTACTAAACTTTACTACACCCTGTGCTGTCCTTCAGTTCCTTCATGGCTCAGACAGATGGGCGTGTTTGCCTGCATCAAGCAGCGAGAGCATATGTTTTTCTAAGTTTTCTTAGTTGGCCAATGTGTCTTCCCAGTCAGACATGGTTCTTAGGGTGAGTGTTTCAGATTCTGACGAAGAGCCTTGAGAGTTTTGGCTGGACTTCTGCTGGCAGTCCCTGTGAGGCGGCAGCTTGTGGTATACTGATTTGGAGAAGCCAGAGCTGGAGCTGCAGGGGTTGTTGGGACTGAAGGGGAGAGGCACGAACTGCTGTGGTAGCGAGCACCTCATCACTGCAGGAAGTAAACAAAACAAAACACTCTGTTGTGGCATGTGGAACACACAACTCAACAAGAACTACAAAGTAAAAGATTTAAAATGTTTGGATGAAGATGCCACACTTATTGATAAAATTTCTACAAGTTATCCAGTAACTGAGAGTTACATAGTATACCTGACTGGATATAAGAGCTCAGGTTGTCTCTCAGGATGGAGTTAAAGATGGTGTCAGGGTGGGTGAAGGGAGCTTGTTCTGAGTCGATCATGGCATTATAGCAGGACAGATCCTAAAACCAAGTCGAGCTACCATTAAAATAAGGATTAAAATGGATAACACGACATTCCCACATAAAGATGTAAAGACACGCACCTGCTCATTCACACCTTGTGCAAAAGCTGGCAGTGCTATCTGCAGGATCATGTCCAGAATTAATCGAGATCGCAGAGCCAACAGTTCTGTTTCCAGGTGCTGTGCAAAATGTACGTGTCCAAACAGAAACAGGCAAACACAGGGAGATATGTAATTGCTTTGTAGTTCAGTCAGTGACAACAACATTTTAGCAAACTCGAGGGTTTTGGAGCTGTGTTTTTCCTTAAGCCCATCTTATCACACACCTTCAGAACTCTGTCTTTGACTCTGCACAGCACTGCTGTGAGCTGGGAAGAATCAGAGGTGAAACATGGATACCGTGAGACCAACCTCCAAAACATCACAGCACACATGTCAACCACCTGCAGGAGAAAATGTGAATTTGATGACAAAAACTTTTTGAAAGGGTGTCGTTTACCTGAATTTACTGGTGTTTGTTTAATTACTTTGTAGAGAGCATCTTGAGCTTTGAGCACCAAAGGCCTCCAGGTTCCACTGTGGACTCCCCATGTGTCCTGGAGCCAAACTTGGCTCCCTGAGCTCAGCTGAAGCCTGTCCAGGCATTTCCACATCCTCGGATGATATGGTCTGAAGCCGCTCAGAGGTGACAGCACCTGAGATAATACATTTTTTATATATATTTAGAATGAGTCGGCATTTTTATCACTTCACATTAGAGGTACTTTGCATATACAATTAAAACACAAGTTTAATGAAAGCTCATTGATAAGGTATCCACATGTATTTCTCTACATTACTCCTAAAAAGTATTATAAGAATGTGATTTTTAAAGAAATGTTACATAAACTTCCGTTAAAGTATTTTATGCCTCAAGACATGCAGCAATTCACATACCATCAAATGATTATACCACTGCAGCTGCCACTCAAACAATAGAGTTGGCAGAGGAAACTTTAAAAACACCCCTGCTGTCAACTGAGGGAAACTTTGATCTTCTGTTGTTTGATGCAAGACAAACAAAATCTTCCACTTACGGTGTTAATTCTATCACAATCTACAACACTGATTGAGAAATTTGACCACTAGCCACTTTATTTGGGGCCATCGAATCACAGATTATCCCATCAAGAGTGGAAGAGGGATTTTTTCTTCTTAATTTATTTCATTTGGAGGGTTTGCGGAGGTGTGAAGAGCTGAAAGTATCAGATATATCAAAGAAAAAAAAAAAGAAAAGGTTGGAGAAAAGCCAGAAAAGATAAACACCTTTTTTCCTGCAACCTTTTTCATTTTTATCTTTTTAATCATCATGGCACCCCTCAGGCTTTTCTTCAAGCCCATTGGGTGGTCTGGATCCTCAGGTTTGGAACCACAGGTAGAGTATTTAATTGCTTAACATCTTAAAAAAATGGAGTTTAATTTAAATTCAAGAACTATCCATGGCACTTCTTTCATGGATTTTTCTCCCAACTTTTTTTTTTATTGTTCACGAGTTCTACCTCTTTCACACATGTGCTCGTTGTTCCCTCGTCTATTATGTCTTCACACGTCTCCAGGAAGTATTTCCAGGAAGATGCAAATCCATTGCAGATAGGTGTGGCTACTTCCTGCAGAGTACCATCGAGTCTTGGGATGATAGTTTGTAGGAGGGATTGTAACATCTGCTCACACATGTCCTCTAAGGTGAGAAGAAACACAGCAGCAAAAAGGATCAACATGAAGCACATTGTCTCATTTTAAATCTTTTATCTTCACTGACGAACACACCTGTCATCGTGTGGGCGATGTGGTCTCGCAGCAGAGTGGCCTGTTGGAGTCCTGCAGAGATGTGCTTCTCCGTATCAGAACGATAAAGGGACAATTCCACCTTCAGACCAACCATGGCAGCTTTTACCTGATGTTTTACTGTCTTATAGACCTCAGACAGCAGCTGAAGGACATGCATATGTACGCACATACCAGAGGTTAAAAGGAAGACATGTGAGATGCATTTATCCACTTGTTTACCAACCATGTATATTTTCATATTATTTATCAATTTTCCTCACTCTGATCCAGATTTTCCTCTTTCCTCGGTGGCGATGTGCAGTAATCCTGGGAAACACATCCTCCTTGAGGTAAGACATCAATTCTTCCATCACCATGCCGACCAACACCTACATGGCCAAGAAAGTAGAGGGTGGGGGGGTGTATATAAAACAGGCCATAAATCTAGGGGAACAGAAAAATCAATAAAACACTCATGCATGAGGTGAAAACAACAAACCTTTTGTCTGATGCCCAGAACAGAAGAGTGAAATGGTTAAAATTAAAGCTAATACAAAAGTAGCATGTTATAAAAATGGGCATAGAAGGAAGATTTATGAAAGAAAGAGGATGCCATCTTCTCTGATGAAGGCTCACCTCCTCCTCATTGCCCATTGGATGAACCTCTGCTTGACTATTTCCTATGAGCTTCTTCAGGGAAGACACAGCATCCAAGAAAGCCTTGGATTCTGTTGAGTCTTCACACCAGAGAGCTGCAGCAGACAATCAAGAGAATGGATGACAAAAGAGTACAGTTTTCAAAAGGCTTTGAGGCCTGCTGAAGTTTTGTCTGGCTCATGACTGAGATCAGCGATAAGAGAATTAACCTGAGCTCTGGTGCTGTGTTGCAGCTCGCAGTATGTTGGCCCACTGTGTCTGCTCCTGGTAAGATGCAGAGGCCAGACACACAGGGGCACTGTAAGGGTGCTGTATGAAGACAGGAAATGCTGTGGGGCAGTCCCAGCATGCCAGTTTACCGCCTGATTTACCTGCATGCACACATAAGTCAAGACATGCACACATTAAAGTGCATTTGTCTGAATAAAATAGAACAACACACATTTAAACAGCCTATAAATAATGAGAAGCAGGCATGGTCATAAAAGCATACCTGCAATGTGTCGGCACATGTTATCCACTAATTCACAATGCTCACGTATGGAGGTGCAGATCTGACAACCAGAGAGTACAAACGCCGTCTTACACCCCCAGCCACCTTCAAATACCTGGGACACACAAAACGCACACAGGTGCTCGATGAGGCTGCAGCAGAGGAGCCAGATGTAGGTCAGAGTGCAGATGATTCTGTTTTTACCTCTCTGGCGTGGCGACTCTCTACTGCAAAACTGCTTGTGACCTGCAGGTGGCGATGTGACCAGATCCCATCCAGGCACTGAGGCAAAGTTCCCTCCACCAGAATCCCTGCATGTGTGACAGCATCCTGAATCACAAGGTGAAAGAACCATTAACCCACATTTGTAGTTTAGATTATGAGATTGTTTTGTCTGAAAAAAAATAAAAAGTAGCGTGATTATCTCACAGTGTGCTGAATCAGAGGGCGAGGTTCTGTGGGCTCCATATGTTTGTTCTTCAGGCGGGTCAGCAGATGAGAGCAGTAGTGATGCTGATAGAGAGGAGGCAGATTCTTCAGGATGTCTGCAATGTTCTCTGTTCGTCAAGAGGGGCCACAAATCGATGGAGTTGATTTTAGCAATAAAGTTCCAGTTTGTTTTGCAAGAAAAAATGAAATCAGCGAGCGGGAAATTAAACTGATGCTTCCATAGGGTTCACAATTAGTCTGAAAATTACACAAATCCTATGCTTTTGCTTTGAGAGCCACCAGATCTCAACTTATTTGACCACCTTTGTTAGATTTTGAGATGATTTGTTGGAAAGTATACCCAAATATGAGTGCCATCCCCTAAAAGCTCCGATACAAATAAGCTGCTTTCTCAATTCTGTTGTTCTTTTCTGCCAGACTACGTTTGTTTGTGATGTCTATCAAGTAGCTTTCTTATCGACATACCATTTGCCATTTATTTTATTGCTTTACTGTTGCTCCATTTCAACCATGCAATCATATACTAGATTTGGTAATTTCGTTGCCTAAATCCAACCAAACAGCAACTGAAAAGAAACTTAAGTCTGGTGGTCCCACACATGACACCCACCCCAGTCTCCTGGGTAAAAATCTTGTTGCAGACTTTTGCATCCAATAAACACAGACTCTGTGGCTTTTTCAAATTGGAAGCATTTGCCACACGGTCATAGTCGTACTTTTCGTGGGGAAAATCTATCAAAATGTGATAATAATGCAGTTTAGTTGCACAAAATATAATTTTTGGGAGACAGGATTACAAGTCATGATGCAGTTTGTTAGTTGAAACAGGCTCCTTTAATTTGTCACGTATCTCCGTGTTACGTCAGTATTAGTTTGCACACAGAGATGGTGTGTCTGCATGCACTTGTGATTGTTTTGTAAATACCAGCATTTTCTGCTGTTGTGCATGAATGACAAAAGGACTGAGGTAGAGATGATTGAGTATTTTATGTGTGCCAATACATAAAGAGTTCAATAACACTAAGTATATTGCTCCAGAACCAACAGCTAACATGATTATTTACAGTGAGATAAGCATTCAGATTATTTTGAACAATGAACGCATAATAACCTATACTCTAATTCTGCAGGCTTACCTGAGATGTACCGGTGCTCTTTGGAGTTTAGGTGACAGGTGAGTCTCCCTCCCATTCTCAGTTCAATTTTCCTTTCATTAATCTCACTCCACTTGTCAGTGTTTCTCCTCTGCCTGTTTCCCTAATCTCCTGCCCTTGTTTGTCCTCACCTCTTTCTCCACCTCTTCCTTCACTCACACGTCATTTCACTGTGGTGCACTCAATAAAACTGATTTATGTTGACAGTCAATACTTGGGACAAACATGGCAAAACAACAGCTTAGCCCGCAGATGCCCTCATACTCCAGTTTATTTGCAGCAATGTTAAACAATAGAGTCGAGAAAAGGAGCAATATGACAGAGATAGTGAGGGCTTTAGTCAGAAATGTGTATGCATGGTGACTAATTACATCATCAGCTTCTAGTGCCGAAATTATGGGACCCTTAGAGGACTATTAAAGGTTATAATGAAGCCCTGAACCACCAGGTTCATTGAGAAACAATTGTCATTGAAAATTTTTGTTAGCAAAAATCCTGTCGCCTCCTTCAGTTTTTCACTTTCACACCTCCACTTATCCCACCCAGCAGCAGGTAATGCAGACTGAGGTTAAGTCTCTCACTATAAATAAGCGTGTGAAGGAGTTTACATCCCCTGCAGTCACACAACTGCCTTTATATTTTGCACATTTGCAGCTAACAGAGGTGCATGAATTATCACTGGCACGACCGAAATGGAGACATAGTAAACGAGGACAGAGGGAAATTCTAGTGCGTCTCCCGTCCCCTAGTTCATCACCCTCTTGTCAGCTTGGAGTCAGGCCACAAAATCCATCCTGTGGCGATGGTGTGACTAATGCGAAGTGGCACAAACCAGGATCAGCTGTCGTAATCGAGCAAACTGATGACAAGAGCCGTACAGTGGAGATGGGTAATTGTGCGCAACAGCTACTGAACGTCTAACGCGGCAAAAACATCTCGCTAAACACAGTTTTCACAGCTTTCTGAAACTGATTAAGTCTGGAGAGAAAGAGGTAACACTCAGCTGCTGCGGTGGAGGACAGCAGAAGAAGAAAAGAAAGAGAGCAGACAGAGGAAACACAAAGCTCTACAAAAACCTTATGGAAAACACATGCAGAAACACATTTTGTACGAGTGATGTGTTTCATCTTGTCCCAGTCAGAGTATCAGACCCTGCTGCTCAGATCTTTGGCCAAAGCCATTGCAGAAGTCTTGTGTGTTTAAATTTTCACATGAATAATTTGTGTATGGTTGTAAAAAAAAAAAAAAAAAGGGGGGAAAAATCTTACTTTTCTTACTTCCTTTGATGACTAACAATAAAAAAATCTAGTTTGAACAGATTTTAAGCATTTATGTTATGAATCTTATCTATTAAGAGTGAAAGCACACTTTCAGTATGATTGCATTATTTCTCAAATTTCCCTCCATTAAAGTGAGATAAAAATTGTAAAATGTTATTTTGATATGTTAGAAAAAATTTTGAAAAAAATGTTCAAAAGCTATCAGACCGTTGGGGGGTTAATAATTTATATTGTTCTGCTCAGTCAGCTCTCAGTATTTTTGCTATAGGCTTCCTGGAGGGGAGCCACTGGTAAAGGTCAGGATTTGAACACTGTAGTTAATTTTTCAACAAGATATCACAGCACAAATGTAGTTTATTAAACAGCTGACAACACCAGGGGTTAGTGGTGCAAAGACACACTTAAAGTCATGCCTGTCTGCCTTTAGATGTGACGTGGATTGTCTGCAAATATTCTTAATGGTGTGGCATTACACTAACATCACTATAGTGCGTGTCATTATCATTATCTGGGTCATTAGTCACACATTTCTTTATTTGACATACAAACACTGAGAGAGTAAGCCTATTAATCATAACAAGTTTGCAGGTCTCATTAAAGTCCCTCTCCAGTCATCGATTAAAACTCACCAAGTCACCTCAGAGCATAAAAGTTACATATTTAGAATTTTTTTCGATGAAAAATCACTTCCTGCACTTAAAATGTATTAGATGTCACTCTATACTGCTGATTCCTCGAGAATGTGCAGATCCATGAAGTCTATGGCTCTTTCTCTACCCACTTCGCCGGACTTCTGGCAACCTGAGCACACCAGCTCACCCACACTGTAAAACTACTCTGTGGTACACACTGTCAAGTTGTGATATTGGAATAATTCAGCCATACATATTCAAACACAGAAAGCCAAGTTGGCTCCATTTGAAGTCTGAATCCATGTTTTTCACTCGTGATGTGTCTTCTAGCATATAAAAAAACCCACCTTATAGACATGTTAACAAGGTAACTAAAACTATATCTATATGTGTCCATCTGCAAAGGTAGCCTATACACCGATCAGCCACAACATTATGACTACCAGTGATGGGAATAACGGCGTTAAAATAAACGGCGTTACTAACGGCGTTACTTTTTTCAGTAACGGGTAATCTAATTAATTACTATTTCCAACGCCGTTACCGTTACCGACGATTAAATGGGGTGCGTTATAAACTAAAGGTTTAGCTACTCATTGAAATCATCCGACTTTGCTCTCAACCACAGGAGCTGCAAGACTGTTTTTTCTTTGGTGAGGGAGGAGGCGGGACAACCGCACAATTGATGATGATTGGCTAAGGTTGCGTAAGCTTTCACGCTTAACCAATCACAGGCACTGTACACAAACCACACGCGCACACAACGGTGCCACACATAGCCAAACTAGCAAAGGTAAAGCTGCGGCGAGTCTGGAGGGAAAGTTGGCGTTTTCCAAATGGAAGTACAGACACTACTTTATTCTCCTTGAGGTAAAAGGCAAAAACGTACATGTGATGTGTTCATTATGTCCCGGAGTGAAGTGTTTGTCCACTTGTAAGCAACTCTAATCTAATGAAGCATCTGTCAACGGCACACGCTTCTACACAACTAGTGGGGCTGGTAGTAACTAGTGGCTTGTAGTAACTAGTGGCTGGTAGTAACTAGTGGCTTGTAGTAACTAGTGGCTGGTAGTAACTAGTGGCTTGTAGTAACTAGTGGGGCTTGTAGTAACTAGTGGCTGGTAGTAACTTGTGGCTTGTAGTAACTAGTGGCTTGTAGTAACTAGTGGGGCTTGTAGTAACTAGTGGCTGGTAGTAACTAGTGGCTTGTGAAACCTGCTTTGAAAAAAAAAAATCC
>OMNN01075035.1:0-15056 GCA_900302755.1 Chromis chromis | reverse complement strand
CCCAGCCGGCGTTAGACCCTCCGGAGCCCCGGCTGTTCTACAGACTGTCAGCCTACGGAAAGCACTTTCACTTAAACCTGACTCTCAGCCCCCACCTGGTGTCCAAACATTTCACAGTGGAGTACTGGGGCAAAGAGGGGCTGGAGTGGCGCCATAACATGGTAGATAACTGTCACTATGTGGGATTCTTGCAAAATCAGCACAGCACGACCAGAGTGGCACTCAGCAACTGCAAAGGCCTGGTGAGTACAAAGTGGCTGTTTTATTATTGTTCCAAGAATGGATGTAGGTTCTGTTTGAACACTGTGGGGGGACATTAACTCTCTGAACCCCAAAGCCCACCAGTCAGTTTAAAAGACATATTTCTTTTTAAATTGCCAAAATTACACCATTAATCAGAGTCAGAAACTGTAAAAAAACAAATAAATTGTCAGATTTCCAACTTTCCAATTGCCTTTGAACTGCTCATCTATGACGTTTGCTTCTCTTAGGAAAATTAACCAAATCCAAGCCTAAAATCACGATATTTCATCTAAATTACTCTATTCCACATGTCTTGTTTAAAACTTTCACCAAAACTACACTGTTTGCTCAATCCAGATTCTGTAAAAAACAAAAAATTCTACAATCCTCAACACAACTGTGAAGCTATTAGTGACTCAACTGTGACCGGCAGTCAGGTGACAAAAATTCAGGTACTTTTTTGGCTGAACTGCAGGCAGTGCTTAAACAGAGCAGATAGGAGACAGGTATCGAAACAAAACAGAGAGATTTTATTTTATTTTATTTATTTTATTAGTTTATTTGAACAGGGACAATGAACATTAATCAACATTTCTGTAAATGCGCCAGTTTTAGCTATACAGCTAGTTTCCAACCGCAGTCCCTGGGCAAGGTGTAAAATGCCAGCAAAACACAGAAAGCACAGTAAAACAACAATGATAAATACATAGTAAAACATGAACATAAGCCCATACACAATCATACAACCAAGAAACACAGTTCATCATCAGCATCAAGGACAATCAGACACAGACACTCTGTTGCATTGATTAAGAGCAAAGTTAAACGTGATCAATAAAATAAAGGCAGAGTGGCTCAAGAACAATAAACAGAGGAGCAAGTTGTGGGCAAGTTGTTGGAAGATACATTCAGCATGGTGAAAATCTCTCTAGAATTGTGCAACTAGTGAGAAAATTCGTAGAGGTTGTAAAACTCTAAATAGTAAAATACCTATAGTTTACAGAGGTACTGTTTTTTTTCCCTGTTTTGGTACCACCTATTGGCACTTGTAAAAATGTTGTACATGTTGATTGCAGTTTTTTTTTTTTTAAATTTTGTAAAATCAATAATCAAAGAAATGCAACTTTTATTTTGGTCTTTTTAATGATTTGCGGCATTATAACTTAGTCATACAAAACAAGGGCATTTTGGGGTTTTCTCTTCCTCTCACTATGGTTGTGCTGTTTCCATAGAGGTGCAGGACTTTATATTGGAGTGAAAAATGAGTCCACATTGAGTAAAATTGGGACGAAACGCCCAAAAACGACTTGAATTTTAGAGGGTTAAACATGGGAGTCCCAGAACATTTTGAGTGTCAAACATTTAAATTACAACATTCTGAATAATCTTTAGGCATCAATTTGTGCATTTTTTTTTGCATGCATCTGTATTGCTGCAACTGCGAGTGATGTTATAATACAAATATACAAATATATGTGTACTAAATATTGAGGGGGACATATTCCTCTGTGTCCCCCATAAAATCTACGCCTATGACTTCAAGTGACTGGTTACTTCTGCGCTGCTCACCTCAAATAAACCCTCATATTAATGTTAACATATATCTGCCTTGTGCTGCTCTCATTGCAGCCTGGCTCTCAGAGGATTAGACCAATTGTAGTTTGCTTAACAGAAACTTGGCTTCTTTCCATTTGGCACACTGAGGCTGCAGGCGGCTTGGAGTGAGGTGATGCACATGTAGAAAAATCACATCATCTCAGTGATCTGTTAGTGATAAGCATCGGCGCTTTGCTTCCCATTCAAGCACTGAATATCACACTTCAGTAGTTGACATCGCATTCCTTTAAAGACCATAGATTGTGCTCCACGTGTCGTTTTTAAATGCTCTAAGACAAAAAAACAAACAGCACTAACAAGGCAGCTAATTATCCCGTCTATGCTTTTATTCCTCAGGCTTTAAACCACAGACTGTCCAGCGTCTCTTTGCTAATCAAGGAATTGGAAGAAATTTTAATAGCTGCTATCCCTCCTTGCTTCAGAATAACTCTAAAAAAGGCCCTGCTTCTTATTGGCAAATGTAATCATGTGGAGAAAACATGTAGCCAAATGTGTTGGCAGGACCTGCACTGAGTATCATAAATTGAATTAGTGTTTGCCCTTTTTTCTTACAGCACCAAAAATGGTCAAAACTGTGTCTGCGCTTTAATGTAATCAGCTGTCTGGACAGTTTGAGATCTTGACATCACACACTATTAAAACCCGAAATCCAAAATGTTTCTGTATGCTAGTGTGATATGTGGTTAATTGCTTTTATTGTGGGTTTTACAGAGCCAGGCCAGTGTTTCCTATAAACCCAATCTGAAGGACTTTTCCCGGTTTATGCCCCAGAGGAGGGTATTAAAGGGGAGAGAAGAATGTTTTAATGTTGGTCTTGATGTAATTGATCGTTTGGGGTTCTTAAATCTGACAGCAGATTAGTGACTAATGGATTGTATGTGTGAAAACATGTCTTTCATCAGGAAGATGAGGTGACACAAGAGAATGTGTTAATTTTTTAAGGGGGCACTACAGCTAATTAGTATTGCGCTTCCACAAAGCTGGGAGGCCTGCAAGAGACACAATATTCAAAGACTGACTAAAATTGTAGCAGCAATGAATGCGATATCCAGATGTTTAGTCTGCAAAATGATGGATTCTACATTTCCCATAAGGCAACTCAATCTTTATTTACACTTTGGGTAAGTATTTTAAACTTGGAAGCCACAGTTTGTACCAGTGTCCTGGAAAAATGTAAAGCATACAAGGCCAAGCTGAGATAACCATGAGGATGCCATCAGGCTAATCTGTGATGATGTCTATAGACTTAAGAAAATGTCCTTTCTTCTCTATTTCCCTATAAATAGGACCGTAATTTACAAATTGAACATCATGCTGTACTGAAGAGGACCTGAAACTAGCAGCTGAGTCCATTAACTCATTGGTAAAATGTTTACTAAGGTAGCAGATCAAGTGAGAAGTAGGGTCATTTTCTTATAGACTTTAATACAATCAGACATATTTATGCCACTAGAGGAGGCGACCCCTGCTGGCTGTTAGAAAGAACGCAGGCTTAAGTCACTTCCAGGTTGGCTTCACTTTTCAGACCTGGAAGCTAAGTGCTTGTAGGCAAGTCTCACCATTCAACAGCCATCTTGGTAACACTCCTGTTCAGTTATGTGGGACTAACAGTTCTTAGCTCCTATCTAAATGAATGAGGAAAGTGCCATAGCTGCATTTTCTTCTTAAAATGTTTGGTGACTTTGCCCCGAAATAAGGCTTAACACACACTTGACACACAGTTTCCTGACATCATGCTTGAGTCAGTGCAACAAGTGCTTTTAGGGAGGAGGGGCAGGAAAATAAGCATCTTTGATGTTACATTATTTTCCAATAGATTTCTGATCAGGATTTGTCAAGTGATGAGTCTCTCCTTTTTAATATTTCTGGCTATGACCATCTGTGCATACAGTCTATGGTTGCAACTGTATAGACATTAGCTGCAAGTCCAGTGTTATACTTCCTGCAAGGGTCCGCTAGGGTCTGACTGACGTACATTTTGTCATCTACCCAAGTCTGTATGTCTGCAGATGTCTGTGTGCAACCCAAAGTTTGTGTCCACATGGACCGGGCAGTAATGTGCATGTGTGAAATATGTAGACACTGATCTACTGCAAATATATGGAAGCAGATTATAATTTAAAACAACTAGACGCCTGCAGTGTCCGCAGCTGTCCATGTGGGCATCCGCAAGAGAGTATAATTCCAGTTTAGGATTGCTAGTAATCTAGCTGCTCAACTCAGCCTTTAACTGGTTTCAAAACTTGCCAACGACTCAAGCTTTTTCTGTTATGACCCTCCAGCGTCTGTCGTTTCTCATCTTATCTTTGTGTCAAGCAGATTTTTTAAGTTTTCAAGTTGAAACCACATAGCAGCCTCTGAAGTTGCAAAATGAAGCAAATGTGGAAGTGTAAAAAACTGCAGTTTACTGAGTGGCCACTTTGTGCTACCTCCAGAGTCCTATAATAGATAGTCGCAGCCTCCTGGTCTGAAAAGTGAAGCCAATGCAGAAGTGCATTAAACCTGCATTCTGTTTAACAGCCAGCAGGGGGCGACTTCTCTGGTTCCAAAAAGAAGTCAGATTGTATAGTAGTCTATAAGAAAATCACCCTACTTCTCCTTTGATTTGTTACATCAGTAAACATTTTCCTAATGCATTTGTGGTCTCAATTGCTCATTTAAAGACTTTTTTAAAACAGCATGATGCTCGTTTTGTAAATTACGGCCACATTTAGAAGGAAATAGATGATAATGTAGGGTATGTTTTAGGGCGTGGCTACCTTGTGATTGACAGGTTCCTAGTGTGATGGGTGTGCATAGTGTCCTCGGGTTCTTCAGTCAGACTTACTGCTCGCTTGTTAGTCCAGTTTCAAAAGACCATGATGACGATGGGTAAATTCCAGACTTGAGGCTTCATAATTGGAGTTAACAAACCTGTGGGTGACGTCACAACAGTCTGTAGTTTAAACACTTTAAACTTGCGCAGGCTCGTCTTTGAGTCTCACTTTCAGTCATGTGTAAACTGAAATTCACGTTTAAAATAGGAGAACTGACCCTTTAATACAATTAGTGCATACAAAACAGTTCGGTAAACCCAACATGTAAGCTGTTTTTTCCTGTGTTTTTATTAATATTATGCATTCAGCATCAATGTTTACTTTTTGTAATCTGTTTTTTCCCCTGATTTTCTCTCCCCCAACAAGCATGGCGTTATAACAACAGAGGAAGAACAGTATTTAATAGAGCCTTTAAAGAACATATCCTCCGCCACCTCCAGTGAATGGAACCTGGAAGAAGCACAGCAACATGTTATTTATAAAATGTCTGCCATTCCCTCACCACAAGAGCATAGCCAGGAGTTCAGCTGTGGCATTTCAGGTTGGTGAACCTCCATCTGGGTTGTGTGGGTGGAACTGACGTAAAGGAATAACTATACATAGCAGGTTAGAGGAAGTGCTGGTTTGGTTCTAGGCCCATGTTCTGCTGGACATGACCGGGCCTCTTGTGTGCTATAGTTGCTCCTGGCCTGGACACCTTTCAACCTGTAAGAGAAAGTCTCGCTCCAGCTTTCATAAAAGGCCCCTCAGTGCATAAAGACTGCCTGACTCTGACTTTTATAGAAGCACAAATCCTATTTATGAAACCAACAATCATGTTCAGATTCTGAAATTTAAACAACTTAGTTCCACCTAATGCTGCGTCGGCTGAGATATGACGGATTGGAAAAAGAACCAGGTGGATATTTAGGTATTTGGGCCAAGGTCTTATAAGAAACAGTGAAGGCTGTCATCGCCAGGAAGCTAGCATGCCCTAACATGTACCATCTTATAGCTTTTTCCCAGAGCATCTGGGTCATAAAACAAAAGGCTTTAGCTGCAAGGTTCAAAGGGGCAGACTGCCTATCTGCATCCATCATACACAAACCAGCTCTCCCTCAAACAGAAAATGTATCATAATTCTGCTGTAGATTGTTATATAATAATTCACTAACCTGTCCGTGTCTGCTTGTCATCCTCAGACCTCATTAAAAGCAGTACACCTTGCCAGTCTAGCACGCCTTCCCCTGTCCACTCGTCCTCTGTTCCCGAAAACGACATCGAGCAGTCGAACAGCACCCACAGGCAGAGACGTTCCGTCAGCACCGAGCGCTTCGTCGAGACGCTCGTGGTCGCTGATAAAATGATGGTCGGCTACCACGGACGGAAAGACATCGAGCACTACATCTTGTCTGTGATGAATATTGTAAGTTTGATCCTACTTTTTGCTCATGTTGTTTATCGCGCTGCCGATTCCTCTGTTAATGCCTGTTCTTGTTTGTGGATCTGTACTGTTGTCTGACTTTGTGTCTTTTCTTCTTTTCTGGAGGTCAGGTTGCCAAACTTTACCGTGATGCCAGTCTAGGAAATGTTGTGAACATTATTGTGACCCGGCTGATTGTTCTGACCGAAGATCAGGTGAGAAGACACCAAACTTTCCTCTGTGTTAAAGTCTTCTGCCTCTTTTTTAGTACCTGTGCCCTCACCTGTAGTGAGTGTATAACTGATGCGCTTGGCGTGAGTGAGCTGCAGTGTTTTATGTGACTGCCGTGGCTGAAGGGGGAGAGAGAAGAGAGACTATTCACCATATGGCCACCACTTCAGATGAAAGATGTGCTTAGGCATCTTCCCTCAGGGAGCCTCGATCGAGGATTTTTACATGCACTATACATCTGTATGTATGTGTGATGGGAGAAACAGAGTGTCCTCCTGCCATCTGTTTTTCCTAAAAGGGTCATAGCAGCTCTTTATGTAGCATCAGGTCCAAAAATCAAGTTTGCATGTAAAGTGGAGTCAAACTTTGATCCTGTGTTGGATAAACTGAAGACACATTTTATAGTGAAAGTGAATCACTGACATGTTTGTTGAGTTGTTCTGTATTTTCTTATAATTGCTCAGTGGGTAAGCTGGAAGCAGCTCTGCATGATGCTCTTTACATTCATGGAACTACTGTAGATGCATTTTGCAGACTCACTACAACTTCCCCAATTGCCCTACTTTTTATTTCTAACAGCACAAGTCCTCGATCTACTCCCCCTCTACTACTCATCTATCTCCTCCTGCTATAAATGATTTTACCTTTACTACAACTGCATCTACTCTTAAATCAAATCGAAAACCTTTTTCTCTTCCAAAATCTGGTCCTCTAACCTCCCTCTGATCCCAGTACAGCACTCCTCCAAATAATTCATCCAGATAATCGCTCTGCTCTGGCTCTGTGGTTAGCACTGTCAACACAGGACAATAAGTTCTACGCTGTTTTTTTTTTTTTTTTAGTTTTTAAGAGTTTTTTTATTTTTTTTGCACACATGCCATTATTGGACATCAGACACCTGAGACATTGAACCACGGACATTCTAAGTCCACAGTACGATATGAATCGTAATGACTCCCTTTAGGCAATATCACTACTGCTTTCAGTTAGTCTACACTTACTCTCCATGTAATGTATATTTTCAAGTTGTATGATGCAGTATACCACACTGCACAGCATACAACAGCACGATTCAATATGACACAACACACATTAGACACGGATTGCTTGGATATAATACAATATAACAGGACATGGCATACCTTGATATGATACTACACAATGCAATTTGACTGTATATGACATAATATGCTATGATTCAGCACAGCACCACAATGTGTTACAAAATAACACAATATGATGCAACATGATACAACACAACATGGCATAGTATAACATGATACAATGCAGCATGATACAATATGATGCACATGATAATGTGTAATACAATACAATACAATACGACATGATGCAATGTACACAACACACCTTGATATAACACAATATATGACAGGATACCAAGTAGTGCAATACAACACAGCATGATACAATGGGATGCAATACAATACAATAGGACACGTCACCTTTACAACACACTGTGATATGACATCATACGAGATGCCAAAATATGATAAGATACAACATGCTATATCATGTGGCAACAAAATACAACACAATATGACACAACACTATAGAACACAATATGATCCACAATGATACAACAAGATATGATACAGTACATTACTTTGTGTTGAGACACAGCATAATACATTACGATGCAAAAAGATGTGGCATGATACAACACAGTACGACACAATATGACATGATACACAATGATGCAAAAAGTACAGTACATCCATCCATCCATTATCTATACACCGCTTAATCCTCTGTAGGGTCTAGTCTATCCCAGCCGACTCGAGTGAAGGCAGGGGACACCCTGGACAGGTCACCAGTCTATCGCAGGGCTACACATAGAGACAGACAACCAAGCACACTCTCATTCACACCTACGGACAATTTAGAACAATCAATTAACCTCTGCATGTTTTTGGACTGTGGGAGGAAGCTGGAGAACCTGGTGAAAACCCACACTGCACAGGGAGAACATGCAAACTCCACACAGAAAGATCCCAGACGCGAACCGGGGATCTTCTAGCTGTGAGGCGACGGTGCTAACAACCGAGCCACCATGCAGCCAAGTAGAGTACAATATGAGCATAACAGAAAACTATGATAAAGAGAGTGCAATGCATGCCATAATAAAATGCAACACAATATCACATATGGCACAATAGGGGTCGGCTGTGGCTCAAGTGGTAGAGCGGGTTGTCCACTGATGGCAAGGTTGGTGGTTCGATCCCCGGTCCCCCCACATGCCGAAGTGTCCTTGGGCAAGACACTGAACCCCAAGTTGTTCCCAATGGCAGATTAGCGCCTTGCATGGAAGCCTGTCGCCATTGGTGTGTGAATGTGTGTGTGAATGGGTGAAAGATAAACACATTGTAAAGCGCCTTGGGTACCGCTAAGGTAGAAAGGCGCTATATAAGTGCAGACCATTTACCATTTACAAGACAACATAATATTATACAACAATATATGACATGACATGATACAAAATGAAACAATACATCGTAATTTGGCATAAAACAATACAACACAACATGATACTAAATACAATAAGATGCATCACACTGTCGCATAATGCTATATGTCATGACATGATGCAGCCACAGCAACACAATGTGATTTTGTACTGTACTCAAACTGTTTTGTGCTGTACGACTTGGGTTTTGTTTTGTTCTGCTGCATCACGTTGCACTCTGGTGTGTCTCTTGCAGCCAAACCTGGAAATTAATCACCATGCTGACAAGTCTCTGGACAGTTTCTGTAAGTGGCAGAAGTCCATCCTGTCTCATCACAGCGATGGAAACAGTATTCCAGAGAATGGGATGGCTCACCATGACAATGCCGTCCTAATCACACGGTAAGAGTCTGGCTGCAGCTACCAACCACATTTTGCTCACACGCCACTGTAATGATCCAGTCTGGATGCTTCAAAGAGTTATTTTTCCAGTTGTTACTTTCATTGTAAGTAGTGCTAATTTTCCCATTTCGAGCAAATAGGTTGCAGGTTATTTTCTGTGCAGCAGCAGCTACAACACTGGGAGCTCCAGTTCTTGTGCACACACTGTACCTGCAACTGAGAATAAAGCCCTCAGTTCTGAAAATAAAATGTGCTGTTACAGACAGTCCTGTACCTGTCACCCTGCAATTTATGTCAAGGGTGTTACCATAAAACAGCAAAACGCTGTCATTACCTGGAATAGGCTTCATTGTTGCCAGAACTGTTTTGGCCACATAACCTAGCAACTAAAGTGTAGCTATGTTCCCCCCACTGGTTATGTCTAGAGAGAGGATGGCGTTCGGTGATTGACATGGGCTAAAGCCAAGACTTCTGACTCTCTGGGCTCTGTGCAAAACAGCCCTTCTATCATTAGTGTGCTCTTGCTTGTTGTCTGTCAGTTGACGTTCTCCAGCTCCTTTGGCTTTTGTTTTTATTATTGGTTTTAGCTCCACTGAGGGAGAACCAGCACCAAAGGCTGCTTAGGAGAGTCTACTTGCAGCGGTCATGGGGGTTTATCTTTCTGGCATCCTCTTTCAGCAGAAAGATGAGAAATGTGATAGCCTGTTCTCTTTGTTCTTCGACACCAAGCACCTCATGAAACTGGCTTGTAACTTGTTTAGCAGCCTGCAAGTAGTCCTATCAGTGTTGGCACCTACAGCTTCTGATAGTTAAACTCTGCTGTCTAAGTAGTTAAAGGTGCATTAATCAATCATAGGCGTAGGTTTTATTTGAATGTTAGGTGTGACACTTTAAGTGGGGGGGCCTGCGGGTCCTTTGTGCAGTAATTTGTGCCTTTTCTGCATCAGTCAATATGTTTTGATTCATATTCTAGGAGAAAATAAAAACCCAGTGCTTACAAAAAGCCACACACTCCCATCTGATTTGGTCATTAACAGACCAATAAGTGGCTCGTCATTAGTGCAGATCATTCCCATACATATGGGCCAGTAGGGAACACCTCCAGCTTCTAGTAGCCAATAATGCTGGCAACTTTTTGTGGTCACGTCTCCGGTGGAGGTTTTACATGCACCAGACAAAATGGAGCTTTGTAACATGTGCTAAGCACAAACACAGTGGCAGGGTGTATTTTAACAAATAGCGTGGTTGGTTCTTTTCTACACCTAGTAGTTTTGCTGCCTGAACTTAACCAAACAGTGAATGAAAAACAGCAAGTGAGAGCGAATGTCAAAATGATCATCTTGTTAGAAGAAAATATGGTCTCGGACTCAGGTCCTCGGGCTGAAAGTCTGCTGCTTGAACCACTCTGTCCAAGTTTGAAAAGTAGATATTATTCCTTGTTCTAAATGCTAAATTGCAGATAAGTCTTCAATAAACAGCACAACCATGGCTAGAAGAGGATTCAGAAACGTCTTATGTGTAGTGTGACACAGTTATAGAGCAATAAATCAATAAATCATCATCAAAGTGGCCACAGGTGTCACCAGTACTGCAAGAAAAATGGCGACTCTACTCTAGGTATTTTACAACTTAAAAAAAAAAAAATTGGGCGCCCCGATAGCCTAACGGTTATGTTGCGTGACCCACGTGCAGAGGTATAGCGGCTGTGCCGGGTTCTAGTCCGACTTCGGCCATTTACCACGTGTCCTTCCCCACTCTCTCCCATTTCTGCCTCTATCCACTGTCCTCTCTAACAAAGGCACGAAAAGGCCAAAAATAAATCTTAAAAATAATTCAATTCTTCGATTTGGTTATATTTTCTGATAGAACCTCACGTCACAGATGAGGAGTTCAAGGACTGTCAGAAAGTTGCTAATCTGACGATTTACAGTTGCTGGCTCTGATAAATGGTGCAGTTCTGGTGATTTTAAAAGTATAACATGTATTTCAAACCTATTGGTAGCTTTAGGGTTCGGAGGGTTGAATGGGTTGATGCTATGGCTACTTACAATACTCGATAATAAAGAAGATTCACAAATGTATGTGTTCTAAATGTTGAGGGAGAACTTTAACCTGCATCTCCTTTCCCAAAATCTACACCAACTTTTTGGTCCTTGATGGATTTGGAACTCCTAAACAAGCTGACAGATCCAACAATCTGACATATAATATCCTTAATAAGCTGTTCTAATGCTGCTTGCAAATATTGGCCTGCGTACACATCCATAATTTCTTAGAGCTTGTTTGCTGCTAACAAAAACACACCAAAAAAGTGTGTTTTAAGACCAAAAGATTCCAAGAAATACGACTGCTGCTTCATGCATCAGTTCCTGGGTCGGAGAGTCTTGTTTGGAATGTGGCTTGTCACGTTCAAAAAAAGGCACAGAGGGAAATTTGGGGGAATAAATCAAAACAAACAGACGTCCTAAACGAGGTCACGATTGTACCTGGCTGGTTTTGAGCTGCTCCACTAGAGAGGAAAGAGAGAGAGGAGAAGGAAGGAAGAGGAATTTATGGGGAGACAGAGAGAGAGGGAGGGAGGGAGGAAAGGAGGGAGGGAGGGGAAGGAGGATGAAATTAAATTTGCAGTGCCCTTGGTTTTAATAGATTAAAAGCTTTAGCAATGATTGGATCCTTCATTTGAAATGTATGATGTGTTCTTAAAGCACTGCGGCTCTATTGGATTACCTGTATGTGTGTTCCAGGGGTTAACCGTTGGGACACAGCAGGACCGAAGCCTTTCTGTGGATTCACCGTTATGTCTGAGCGCTGTGTGTTAGTTAAAACTCTGAACCCCAAAACCTGCCAAGAGGTTTGAAAGGCATGTCATCTTTTTAAAAAACTGCCAAAATTACGCCGTTTATCAGAGCCAGAAACTGAAATAGTTCCAACTTTTCATTGGTCCTTGAACTACTCATCTGTGACATGCTGTTCAGTTGGAAAACTTCAACAAATCTAAGCTTAAAATTGTGATATTGTGACAAAATTGCCAAAAAATAAACCTTTTGCAGTCACCAGAATCTGTAAAAACGAAAAGATTTGATCTCCTCGGCACAACTGATAAGCCATTAGTGACCCTGCTGTGACAAAAACCCCTTCGGCTGAACTGCAGGCCGTGTGCACAAAACGGAGAGAAGACAAGAATAGAAACAAATTAGAGCGACTGAGAGCAAAATAAAACATGCAGTATGGTTTGAAAACAGTATACAGAGAAGCCAGCAAGTTGTTGGAAGATACATTCTGCATGGTGAAATATTTTTCTAGATCTCAGTCTTCTTTCAATTTTTGTAAAATAAATAATTAAAGACATGCAAACTGCCAAGAGGTTTGAAAGGCATGTCATCTTTTTAAAAAACTGCCAAAATTACGCCGTTTATCAGAGCCAGAAACTGAAATAGTTCCAACTTTTCATTGGTCCTTGAACTACTCATCTGTGACACGCTGTTCAGTTGGAAAACTTCAACAAATCTAAGCTTAAAATTGCGATATTGTGACAAAATTGCCAAAAAATAAACCTTTTGCAGCCACCAGAATCTGAAAAAATGAAAAGATTTGAAGATCCTCGGCACAACTGATAAGCCATTAGTGACCCTGCTGTGACAAAAACCCCTTCGGCTGAACTGCAGGCCGTGTGCACACAAAACGGAGAGAAGACAAGAATAGAAACAAATTAGAGCGACTGAGAGCCAAATAAAACATGCAGTATGGTTTGAAAACAGTATACAGAGAAGTTGTTGGAAGATACATTCTGCATGGTGAAATATTTTTCTAGATCTCAGTCTTCTTTCAATTTTTGTAAAATAAATAATTAAAGAAGTGCAACTTTTTGTTTTTTTCACGATTTTTTTTTTGGCATTCTAACTGGGTCACACCGCACAGAAGACATTTTTGAGTCCTCCCTACCTCTCGTCATGGTTGTGCTGTTTCCATAGAGGTGCAGGACTTTATATTATTGAGGAAAAATGAGCCCACAATGAGGAAAAATGTCCTAAATAATGCACAGCTCGGGGTTCAGAGGGTTAAGTGACATTTTGTAGAAAGCTATAGATGGAGGAGGGAACCAGGTGTTTTCTAGAACCAAACCTGTCATGACTTCATTACATGCTATTGTTATGCTAACGGCTGAGATTGTATCTGGCCAGACGAGGTGATTAAACAGGGAAAGAATGGAAAGGCAAAGAGCCAGTGAAAGAAAAACTGTATAAATCTAAAAAATGTAAAGTTAATTCAATTTTTTCTGTTCTTTCCACTTTTTGTTTTTTTTATAGGTATGACATCTGCACCTACAAGAACAAACCCTGTGGTACTTTAGGTGAGTGGAGTAAAACTTGCTTACACATGTTTTCTTGCCAAATTGGTAATCTTATCTGATGTTGACAGTATGAATCTCTGGTTTAGGACTTCATCCTTCTCTTTTCCCTCCGGAGAGGTTTTCATTTTCACATTCAACGTGTCCTCAGACAAACCTTATTTAGGAACCTTCGCAGCCTCCTTTAGAGGAACACCAGACGGCTCCTGTGAGACATAATGAGAAGGATGTTTTCACTTGTGTTATTATAGCTCCTCGGCAGGCTCGCCTCATGTTGGCTGAGGCCAGGAGCCCTGAACCTGGACAGCCGTGGTCATCTCCTCACACGGCCTCCAGTTTTTAAAAAATCCTCTCTTTGCTGTCCTCCGCCTCTAACCTCAGTTTGTTTAAGGTGTTTACACTTCCACCGGGGGTTGAGGGGAGAGAAAGGATAAGGTATGTGTTGGAAGACCAGGGAGGGAGAGACTTAGGCTGTGTTCACACTTACTGAAGTGAACCGAAGTGAACCAAATGCAAATTTTTTGTGGACCAGAAAAAAAGCGTGGATTTTCTGGACCTTGTCCAACGTCTCTAAATCTAGTGCGCTCTAGTGGACCACTTGGTGACGCGAATCACGTCAAAACGTTCATTTCAACCACTGGTCATGTGGATGTTGCCATGTGATACTCGAAGTTGTCACCGATTAGTCAAAATTCAAAGGCGGGAAGTGACTCTAGGAAAGTAAACAAAACCAAGGCTATTATCAGTGAACAAGAGGCATTTGAGCCACTGTTTTTCAATATGGATGAAGAGATACTTAGTTTTCTCACCATATTCGCCGTAGCGAGCTACACGCTATCTATGCGTAATGTTTTGGATTATGTCGAGTCTTTATCGGAGTCCAGAGCGGCGTTGGAAATGCACAATGCCTTGTACCAGAAACTACGGCAACACATTTAGAACAAATTTCATACGCTCCGCTTCCGGATAGTACGTTTGCGCTCCAAACAGCGGCCCGAGACCACCTCTTCAAGTGAACCAGTTGGTGTCAATAAAAGTGGTGCGCACCAACTAGTCCCTGTTCACACCAGCAAAAAAAAACGGACCAAAGAGAGAATCGATCTCGAGTGCGCACTAAACGGCCCAGTGTTAACACGCCCTAATACACAGATGTTCTAGTACACGGACCTACCAACTCCACACCGGCGCACCGCACCGGCTCGAGACGAATATTCGAATAGTCGTCATTAATTGGACCCGAATATTCGAAGGACGACGACTACTATTCAGAACAGCCCTACTGGTTTGTGATCTCATCGCCTTAAGGTCTTATCAGAATAGTCCTCACTGATAAACCTTCTTTTCAGATGTACAGAGCAGATGATAGATGTCACATTCGCCATTGTACAGGGCAACACTATGCGGATGTCAGCGATGTGCGAAGGGAGTATACCATGGACAGAGGACCTGTCTGCATTTCATTAATGCCAGTCTCAGTGCGTAACAGTGTTGAGATGAAATTCTCCTGCTCAGTCGCTGCAATCAGTTGATGTT
>OMNN01075032.1:0-14315 GCA_900302755.1 Chromis chromis | reverse complement strand
AGTGTGTCCAATAAACATTTAAGGAAAATAAAACTTCAGATAAAATGTACATCTATTTTTGAAAAGAGAAAAGTAAAAATGATGATAAGATGAAGAAGATCACTTTGGAAATATTACCTCGTGTCTCTGAAAGTAGACGTTGCCCAGGTGCAGTATGGAAGAAAGAACTCTAAAGATGGCCGACTGGTCATCTGGGGTGAAATGAAGGATTTCCATGGCAGAACGCAGACGTAGGAAGTCCTCTGCATCGCTCTTTCCTGTTATCACACAGTTCCCTCCCTGTGAGGAAAGATAACTGCTAGACATGATCCATATCTTGATCTGGGTCTTCACATGACCATCTTGAAAAATCCCCCAAAAAATATTATGCTGCACACTTCACTGTCTCCTACCTGGTTGAGGTAATAGTAGGTTTCAGCTTCTTGTAGATAGAAAGCCTGCTTCTGCTGCGAAGGAAGACCTGCCAGCATCTCGTAGAAGATGTGATAGTTCCTCTCATCTTTGGCCTGAAGTGGAAACGTACATTTACCTCAACACTTACAGAAAAACATAAAAAGGTTCTCATCTTGTCTGTGTGTCTTCATGTCTCACCTGAAAGACAATACGGGACTTTTCCAGTAGATACTGAGAGGTTATGGCACCGCTGATCACACCACTGGACGAACAAGGAAACAGAAGAGTAGAATTAAATCAAAGACGAGATGGAGTCAGACGAGAACCGTGTGTTTGTTTCATACTCACTCCTCCAGAAAGACCTCTATGTATTTCCCGAAGCGACTGGAATTATCATTCCGCACAGTTTTGGCATTTCCAAAAGATTCCAGCAGAGGAGCTGCCTCGAGTATCTAGCAGTGATGCAAACACACAGTAAATCAACAACCTTTATCAGGTGGGTGACAAATACACTGAAAATATGTCATACAGTGTCAACTTTAGCACCACTGTTTAAAGCAGACTACAGCAGTCTACAGCACATATATCAATTGCTTTACTACAGCAACATGTCAAAAACAAATAAAATGCAAAGCAGCAGCTGTTTCAGTATCAGGTTTAGTCAAATAAAACAATTTACATTCATCATTTAGAAATTTACAAGAAGACCACAACATCTCCAAAGAGTACTGTCACACACCACAGCAAAACACAGCAACCTGCTATTCTTATGGCCATATGTGAAGATGAAATGTTAAAACACAAAGCATGCAGGGAACCCCACTACCTCAATCTGCACCCGAGGGAAGCCAACAGAGGAGGGGAAAAAAAGATGCACAGAGGCATTATTTATCCATCAAAACAGAAAAAATAATTTGTGTGTGTGCTTGCAAATATCCAAATGTGAGGATGTGAGGGGGTACCTGCTGCGTAAGATTAGATTTGTGATGTATTGCTGCTAGGTAGCGAAGGACGAGTTTGGTGGCCTCTGTTTTTCCAGACCCACTCTCCCCACTGAAACACAGCATCACAAACACACCGGACATAAGTGCCACCCATCAATATGACTCAGGAGTTTACATTTTATAAAGAATTGCTTCAGTTCTTGGTTAAACATCTTTTCTTTTTTTTTGCATGTCAGATACACATGGAATTGTGAATATTAGTGTTTAATAAACTGTGCTTTAAATGCCTTAATGAGAAAAAATAGGACATTTTATGACATTTTGGTTTGATTCTTGCAGAAAATGAAGTTTTTCAGTCACATTTGCTATGAGAAATACAAAAGGGACAGTGAATGTAAATCCAAAAAAGTGCAACAAGTGGAACAAATAGTCTAAAATCTACAGACAAAGTATAAGAATATAGAATTCTGTTGTTGCAGTAGCAAACAGAAAGACTAAAGTGACCACCACCACAATAGAGAAACATAAAATATAATAGAAATATAATAGAAAATATACTGAAACACATAATGCACAATAAAGTGTAAAATCTGCTATGAATAAAAAATGTGCTAAATTGAAAAATGCACAATAAAGTTTCAAATGCTAACAATAAAAAAAATGAAAGTCCGCCAAACAGCAGTTATGGAAGTAATGCAATAAAAGCACTTAGTTTTGTACATGTATTCTTTAATAGCAGGCAGAATTACCTTTCCCACTTTGCATACTGGGCTCCAAAAGTCCATTATCTAAATAGTAAATGTACTGGAAAATCCAGAATAAATTCTGATGGCAGCAGAAGCTCACTAAGTGTGAACATTATCCGCACTTTAAATACGACTACAGACACCTGTTATTAATCACTTAGAGTCCATTATTTGATCCGTTTCACCTCCCTGCGGGTGCCTGTGGAGTGTTTGACTTAATTGCCTAAGTGACGTGAGAGCGGGCTAATCTTGCACTAGGCAAGGCCTCAATTCCACTTTTGTGGTAAACCACCTGAAACAGTGTTCCACACACACATCCAGCGCTTCGCCACTGCCAACAGCTTAGCACTAAATACCACCATTATGTAAGCCTGGCCGAAGGGGGGCAGAGTTGTGTGTGTTTGTGCGTATTTAGGGACACCAGCACCTTCACCACGTTCCAGCATAAGGTTTCAGCTCACAGGGCTGGTTAGCTTAAAAACCGGGCCATTACTGGTCACTGTACACCAGACCTCAGTTACCCCTTAACACGCACTCGCTGACACACACACGCAAACACGCACGTGCACCCGGACGCACACGCCTCTGAAACATAACCTGCTCCTGGCCCAGACGTGGCTGGGCTTTCCTTACAGGTGTCTCCTTCCGAGCACGGCTAGAGTGTTCCAGGTGTGTGAGAGTGTGTGTGCGTATGTAGATGTGTATTTTTTTGATTGTTTCTGGTCACATCTAAAAGCACACACATATGTATGCGTCAGTTTGTGGATGCATAGTGTGTGTGTGGCTTCACAGTGTGTGCTAACAGTTATTACATGTAAATGTGCTGGTGTGTGTGTTTGCCCCTGCAAGAGATCAGTTTTTAAATGGAGCGAGGCGTCTGAGATAGATAGACGGAGCGTGAGAGAAGTGAGGGATGGCCCTGTCTTAAGTTTGCTGGCCACTAAACCACAGACAGACACTCATGAATTTACAAACACTAATCCAACTGTAGATGGAAACCTGACTGTCCAAGAAGCTCCGTGGACACTGTGTGCGCCACGTGTACACCCTTATAAAACCCTGACTAATTATACGCCAAATAATACAATATAAATAACTTTGCAAGATGAAGATGTTAAAATAAAGTTTAATGTTTGATCAACTGTGTGCATGTAGCAAATAGTACTAAATACAATTTAAAAAGTGATGCACACTAACAGTTAGCTAACTGAGTTCTGGCAAATGTGACTCCCGTGCATAAATCAGATATGGTTGGTGAACGTTGATGTCTGATTTACATTTGTAGAGAAATTGATTAAAAGAGTCAGCCTCTTACCTGATTATTATGACCTGGTTGTGTTTGGCATCCATCATTTTGGAATAAGCAGCGTTTGCTATGGCAAACAAGTGCCTGAAACAGAGAAAAGTCACTGCAACAAGCTATCAGACCGCTTAAGAGATGACAGCAGTTAACCCAGTCTCTAAGCACAAAAGTGTTCTCCACCCTTCTTTCCATCCTTTAGTCCTCTGTTATTCATAATTATTAACACTTTTTAGTATTGATTAAACTTACTTCGCAAGGTTACTGACAAATCTTCAGACAGGCAACAAATTAAAGGAAAAACCAACATATTGTGTCTTAGAAAGGTGTTGAGCCACCACATGTCCACAGAACAGCTTCAGTACTCTTTGGCATTCTACATCCTACAAGTCTCTGAACTCTACTGGAGGGATGAACATCATTTTTCAAAATAATATTCCCTCACTTGGTGTTTTGATGGTGGTGGCGGAAAGCACTTTCTAACACATCGGTCCAAAATCTTCTACAGGTGTTCAATGGGATTGAGCTCTAGTGACTGCAACGCCATAACATATGATTCATATCAGTTTCATCAAACCATTCAGTGACCCCTTGTGCCATATTGATTGAGGCATTGTCATCCTGTAGTAGACCACTCCAATCAGGATAGAAATGTTTCATCACATAAATAAAGATGATCACCCAGAGCAACTTTCCCTCGAAAAGGATAAGCGGATCCAAACCATGCCAACAAAATGTTCCCACAACATAACCGAGCCACTGGATCCTCTCACTGTAGGGGTCAAGGGTTCAGGTTCTCCCTTTAATTTGTCCCCCCTCCTTAGTTAGTTTTCAGTTTAAATGCCCAAAGCATGACTTACGGAGGGTTCTCTCCCAGAGCGCAACCCTTGTACAGCAGCACCAAGTCCGTCCCATAGATGTTGTACATCCTGTAAGGGTTCACAGACACCAGAATACTACCTATATACGTCTGCAAAAAAAAAAAACAGTGAATGAAGAGAGAGAAAGGAACACAAAGACATGGAAGTCAAGCAGAGAAATAAAGAATGAAAATAAAATAAAATTCATAAAAGATTTATATGACTGTAGGTAGGTATCTATATGTGCATTAATAATAACTTAATAATAACTTTATTTGTATAGCACCTTTAAGAACAGTGTTCACAAGGTGCTTTGACAGTCAAAATAGACGTTCAGATACTTACATAAATAAGCTCTCTCTCAAACCTGGTCCTCAGGTTCAGCAGAACAGCTCCTTCGTGCATCTCCCTAGAAAGAGGCAATAGGACATAGTTAATTAAGGATGTTACAGAACATATCAAAGCATAGCATAACCCCACTGACCAGTTTTGCATGTTCAAGCTGCACTGAACTCAAAACTAGATTTCCCATTCCTTTGATCAGTCTTTAGTTATGTCCTACCACTAGACAGAACACTTTGAGCTTCTGGAAGTCATCCAGAATTGTCATGTCTGAAAGTCACTGAGTGTATTGCAGTGTCATTTCTTGGCCCTCTAATCTAATAAACACAAATATTACTTGCATTTAAGTAATTAAAGTGAGGGAGTGCCTTGGATCTTTTTTTTTCCACATTTTACAGTCGTCATGAGTTTTTCTCTGACAAAGAGTTAGTTCAGTATTGTATGTGATTTTTTACTTACTCTAGCTGTGTCATATCTTCCACACCATCTTCTTCTCTTTGCTCCCGTTGAACCACGGTGGGCAGGCTTCTGATTGAGTACATCTAAAATGTATATGCACACTTAGAAATGAGGACATGATGCAAGTACATGGGCCTCTACACAATGGATTTATGCATAAAACATGCACATATACCCTCACAGAGCAACGTTGATTCTCTCTTTTATCAGTTATTTTAGCAATGCTTGTTGTGAGAGCCCCCCTTGCCTGCCTCTCATCAAAAGTGTGTAACAGATTTTACCTTATGTGCTCACTGTGCCCCAGTGCAAAACATTGTGCTCTTTCTTAAACCATCAACACCTCCATAACATGAGCCTGTTTGCACTCTGATGTTACACTTGTTATTGCAGGATCATAGCAACATTTTACAGGTTTACAGTAGCTTGATACTTTAGGTGTGTAATGTAAAAAGCTTTAAGAACTATTACCTTGTCAAACCAGTTCCCCTGTGGTTCCCCCTCCCTGCTGAGATTCCACTCCCCAGGTTCTTGCCCCATGTGTCCCTGTCCCATCAGGCTGTGGGGGTCCAGCAGCTCCCCATCTCTATACATGGACCACTTATTAAGGTTCTGCACTGTCCCATGAGGCAGAAGCCTCTCTGCACCCCAGACATCTAGATCTTGTTCCATTCCCAAGCCTTCAGAGCCTTGTGCCCAGTGCTGTTCAGGACCAGATCCCTGGACCTGAGGTGATACTACAGCATATGAGGAGGGTAGGCGGAAAGAGGCACCACGGAGGTTAGGATTCTGCAAAGCACCAGAGAGGTTGAGTGAGCGAGGTTCTGGGGTGCTAGGGGCACCAAGTCGTGTCATGATATTACCATCAGGGAGACGGTACTTTGCTCCACGAAGGTTTGGGTTCTTTGATAAAGCATTAGACAGATCAAGCGTTCGTTGTTCAGAGGCGGGCTGAGAGCGGGTCATGAGAGTTCCATCTGGCAAACGGTAAGTGGCAGAACGGAGGTTCTGATTGCGGAGAGCATTGGAAAGGTCAAGAGAGCGTTGCTCAGAGGTATCAGCAGATCTAGGCTGCCTCAAAAATGATGTGCTTGGGAGTCTATAAGAGGCCCCACGAAGATTGGTGTTTAGCAAGGCACCAGAAAGGCCAGGACCGGAGGGGGCAGGAGCTTGAGGTTGGTTCCGTGAAAACAGGGATGATCCTTCTGGGAGCTGAAACTTTGCCTTGCGCAAGTTAGCATTCATCAGGGCACCTGATAGCCCTGGTGATGATATTGCACTCTCAGCACTTTCTGCCTCCCCTCCTGGGTATGATCGAAATGAACCATCTGGTAATCGATAGGAGGCCTTTCGAACATTAGCATTGAGAAGAGCCGAGGAGAGCACAGAAGAGGAAGCGGAGGCTGCGGGTGCTGGCTCTGTCCTGGTTACAAGAGTACCATCAGGCAAACGATATGTGGCCTGTCGTAAACTGGGATTGAGCAATGCAGAGGACAGCATAGGGGAGGAGAAGGGTGATGGATCTGAGATCTGTTCAGCAGGTTCACTTCTAGTGACTAGTGAGCCATCAGGTAGTCGATAGGTGGCCTTTCGTAGACTTTGATTCTGTAGGGCATTTGAGAGCATAGGGGAGGAGAAGGGCGAAGGACCTGAGATCTGTTCAGCAGGTTCAGTTCTGGTAACTAGTGATCCATCAGGTAGTCGATAGGTGGCCTGACGTAGACTTTGATTCTGTAGGGCATTTGAGAGCATAGGGGAGGAGAAGGGTGATGGACCTGAGATCTGTTCAGCAGGTTCAGTTCTGGTAACTAGTGATCCATCAGGTAGTCGATACGTGGCCTGACGTAGACTTGGATTCTGTAGGGCATTTGAGAGCATAGAGGGTGACAGCCTCCCACCACTAACACTATCAGTGGTTGCCGGAGGCTCAGCTTGGCCCCGGGACATTGTCAAAGTGCCACCTGGAAGTTTGAACATGGACCCCTGGATTTGGGCAGTCCGCAGTCCACCAGAGAGAAATGAAGAGGAACCTCCAATACCTCCTTGTTGAGATGTGGTGGGAGGAGGAGCAGATGTGGCAGAAGATGGGGGGGAGAGATGTTGCTGAAAAGGTGAAGCAAAGGAAGCATTACGTAGTTGAGAAGAAAGCATAGAAGAAGACAACCGCGGGGAGGAAAGTACAGATGGAGCAGGTGGGGCTGCAACTTCAGGGGGTGAGAGGACAGTTGTATAAAGGTTAGCATTGCGTTGTAGAGGAGATGAGTAGGAGGCGCTGCGTAGGCGGGAGTTCTGCATTAAAGCATTGGAGAGACCAAGATTAGCATATGGGCTCACTGTCTGGCTTTCTACTACATTAGCTGGTATCTCCCCCTGCATACCAGGTATGGGAGAAGGGCTCCTCTGTAAAGGGGTGGTGTTTCCAACATTCTGCAGATAAGGGTTCTGGAGTGTGCGTCCTAGATTAGGCGATAATGGTGCATGTTGAGGGAGGGTTTGGGGGTAGACTTCATGGTGTGTTTGGGGGGAGATGGGTCTTTGTAAAGGAGAGGCATAAGCACTGGTGGAGTAAGGCATGGAGGGGGGAAATGGAGCACCTACAACCTGAGGGTAAGGCAATGCATTTGTAAGCATTGGAGAAGGCCCTGGCTCCATCATTGAGTAGTCATACTGGGTGATACTCTGTGATGGTGGGAAAGTGCCATGAGGAAGACCTGGGTGAGTCATTGGGGGTTGAAAAGAGGCTTGCCCTAGATTCTGGGGACTCATAGACCTGTGAGGCACAGGAGAGGGAGGATGAGATAGATGGTGCATGGGTGAGGCTGAACGGGAATGCAGAGGAGAATGACGCTGCAGTGGTAGTGGAGACTGAGGTCTACTCTGCAGCCTACGTACTGATGGCTGGGGAGAAAGAGGGCCACTCTGTTTCAGAGACAGTTGTGGAGAGACAGGAGGCACTAGAGGAGGTGACCTGAATGACTGCCTAGACTGAAGAGAGGGCTGGGTTCTGGGCATTCGAACTAGTGGTTGCCCCCTACCTATGGGTCTGTGAAAGCCTCTTTGAGGTGTACCAATTCGCTTTGACTCTCTTAGCCCTGTGGGACGGGAGCCTGCCCTGGCTAACATGGGTGTTCCAGCTCCAGCCCCGATTGGTCCTGAAGGCAGGGCAGGGCCACTATGTATGGAGGACCTGAATGGGGCTACTTGCTGAGTGAGAGGGGGCCCATGTCTACTGCGTCTCTGTAAGTAGGGGTTAGCTGGGGAGGGTTTCACAGCTCCCATGGGCACATGACTTCGACCTCCAACACTACCTCTCATCCTGCGAGTAGAGGAGCGAGTGGGGAGGGGTCGACTGGTGATACGTGATGGTGAAGGAGAAGGAGGACGGTGGGGGGAGGTGGGACGGAAGGATTGTAGGGGGGAATGAGATCTTTCAGGGTGAGGTGGGCTCCGTCTTTGTGGGGATGGTAGGGGAGGAGAAGGAGAACGCCTCATCTTAGATGTTTGCTTTCTACCTTTGAACAAAGGTGGCCTAGTAGGTGGCAGGGGGACTGCATCTGGAGGTGGTTGTTGTCTGAAAGAAAGTCTTGGGGAAGGTGGTGGGCTTGCTCTCTTCCGCAGTGATCCCCGGGGTGAAGCTAGGGGGCTAGAAAATGGGGATTGGGGTCTGACAGATGAGGGAGCCCTGCGTAACCCAGCACCTCTCCTTCCTCTTGTCATGGATGGCTGAGCTCTTGTTGTTGACATCCCTCTCCTGTGGTGTATCGGAGAAGAAAGTGGGCTGGGTGGTCTGTGCCTGTCTACTGGTGAAGTTTCCCTTTGGCGCCCCATTGAGGCCTGGTGAGAGAGCCCCCGCCTATGTAAGCGAGGGGTTAGGTAGGGGTCTGACTGGATGCCTGTTTGGAAGTCCATGTGATGTGTTGAGAAGCGGGATGAAGGTGCCATTCCCCTAACTGATCCTGGTCTCATTGATAGTTGTGGGGATGAGAAGGGACTCATTCGTCGCACTGGTCTGGGTGAGGCCGCTGGTGAATGCATTGGTGAATGCATAAGCGGAGGCATCATTGGCTGCATTGGGGGAGCCATTGGTGCCATTTGCCCCATCTGGAACATCTGTGGGTCATGTGGGAGGGATTGTTGGTACATCTGGGGGGAGAATTGAGGTGGTAGGGCAGATGGGAACAAGTTACTTTGAGTAACAGTGAGAGGAGGGTGAGTAGGCTGAGGGAGAGGGAAGTGCTCCTGTTGAATGCTCATAGGTCCTGGTGTGGGAATGTGTCCAGGAAAGACGGGGAGCTGTTGCTGGTTCATGAAAGTGGGGTAATTGGGCTGTGCAGGAAGATATGCAGGCATGGGTTGTTCATATTGTATATCTGACAGCATTTCCTGGTTGTTGAGGGCAAGAGCTGGGGAGGGAGGGGGAAACACAGGGGAGGAGGGTCGAGAATGAAAAGGAGGCGGTGGCAGCGTTTCCACGTCTAGTCTGTCTTTTCCAAATAGTCTAACTTGAGGCCTGGGGACCCTGAACTGCTCTGCGAAAATTGGCTCAGCTGGAGGATAAGACAGCTGTTCTTGTCCATATAGCTGACCTGTCACAGCTGGATCCATCATAGCATCCATAGGGAACGGCTGCTGATAGGGGTTATAAATCGGAGCAGGCTGTGTATATCCCAGCATTGGGTCATTATATAGGCTTTGAACAGCACCAAAATCACCACCCATCATGCCATATGATTCTTGCATGCCATAGTTAGAACCAATATTTTGGTCAAAGTAAGCTTCATACAGTTCAGGGTAATATGGGTCATAGAAACCATCCATGGCATCACCATAGTAACCATACGGCTCTGGTTCTATTGCATACAGCATCCCATCTTCGCCATAGTAATACTCCACCCCTTCATCACCGTAGTAATCTTCATACTCATCATCATAATAGCCGTAAGGGTGACCATAGTAATCCACATCATCATCATAGTAAAACTCATCATCATAATAAAAGTTGCCCTCATCATCATAGTAACCATATTCATCTTCCCATTCTTCATCATCATCATAGTAATCCATTTCCTCTCCATAGGGGTCATACGGGTCATAGCCTCTATGTCTCCCCCTGTCGTGGTAATCTTCATAGCCATACTCATCATCATACTCATAGCCCTCGTTGTAATAATGTGCCTGTCTCCCTCTTGTGTCTCTGTTAGCAAACGACAGGCTCTTTTGCCCCCGTCTTCCTGCCCTTCCTCCAAGTCGACCCTGGCCCTTAGAGGTCAGGAACCTCCCTGTCAACCAGTTAGTTGCTGCAGCTATCCTTCCCAACATCCAGCCTTTAGTCTTAAACTGTGGTTCGGTCTTCTTTTTCCCAAACATGCCTTTAAACTTCCCTCCCAGTCCCTTTGCCTCTGTTGCCATTTTCCCTTGACCCCCTAAACCAGATAGATTTATTGTCTTTTTAGGTGGTGTGCTTTGTTTTGCAGGTTCATCTTTTTTGTTAAACAAGCTAAAACCAGACAGACCAGGCTTTTTATCACCGGATTTCCCCCCAAAACCAGCAAAAAGTTTGCTAGCGCCGCCAAGAAGTGGTTTACCATCAGCAGGGGGTTTCTTTTTCTTGGAGAGTCGTAGGAAGAGACGAGATGTGCTTTTAAGGTTTCTCTTTGGTTTTGCCTTTTCTGGCTGCTGAGCTTTAGAGGGAAAGCTAAAGGGAGAGGATTTTCCTGCGATGCCTGAGAGGGCTGAGGCTCCTTTGAGGTGCGACTTTACATCTAATGTCTTTTGTGGTTTTCCTGCTCCTGCGTTCTTCTTCTGTCCCTCTGCAGCAAAGCCCATCATAGCCTTGGAGGCTCCTTTAATATGGACATCGCTCATCTTCTTTAAATTCATTCCACCCATACCTTTCTTCATTTGTGCCTTCCCCCCCTCCTCATCAGATGGAGAGGAGTGCTTAGGAGGCTTAAAACCCTTCATAGCCACAGCCTTGGATGCACCTTTCAGAGCTGCTTTCCCTTTCCCTTTATCTGCTCCCTTCTTGGTTATTACTTCTTCCTCAGTGTCATCTTCTTCTTCCTCCTCAGTCCTCATCTCCTCTTCTTCCTCCTCTGACCCCTCCTCTGACTCACTGACAGGTTTCTTTCCTTTTCCCTTCTTTCCATCATCTTTCCCCTTCCCCTTTGCTGGGGGCTCCTCTGTCTTCTTCCCTTTCTTGTCATCTTTTCCTCCCTTCTTATCATCCTTTCCTCCCTTCTTTGGCTCCTCTGCCTTGCCTTTCTTGGCAGCTTTTGCATCTTTTTTGGGTGGCATGGTGTATCCTAACTCAGATCATTCTACACAAGTTGCAAAAAAGTGTGCTAAAGCAGGGCAGTATGATGGTTAATGTTGATATGTAGTCTTGAGAGTAACAGTTCCAACAGCAGCAACATCCTTTTATCCCCAATTGTTTTCACGTCTTCTCTCCTTTTTCCTCCATCCGATCCGTCTCTGTGACACCCTACAAACACACACTGAAGCGCACTCAGTCCAAAGTCACTTGTTCTATAATGCACACTGAGACAAACACAAACCACAGTCCTTCAAAACACGATCTAGTAATGGAGTTGGAATCTCAGCCATCAGTACTCGCTCGCATTACAGTAAGTCTTCAATCCTCAGCAAAAGAGCTATTGTCTGTGTTTGTGTAAAAAGAGAAAGACACCTGGCGAAGGGTGTTAAAATAAAATAAAAAAAACAGCAGACGCTCATGTAGTTTTCATTGTCACATAAGAAAAAAATGTCTTACTGGTTACAGTGTCTCTCAGTTTTACCCACTTGTTGCTTGCAGCTCACTGAGTTTTTCATTTAAGCTCTTAATAATGTAGTATCCACCATGGCAAAGTAAGTTCCTGGTCTTGTTCCTCTTTATAGGTTTGTAAGTAACTTCCCAGGGTCACATGACGAATAAAAGACCCTGCTATCCCAGTGACAGAGTCTGTGTAGTCCTTTGTGTGTCTCCCATTGTTAGTTCGTCCTGTGAGTCCGGCAGTGAATCCTCATCTTGGCCGCCGCACCAACTTTGGCAGGATGTCCCCCCAACAAGGAGAGCCGATGTGAGTGCGTTGGTGTGAGTCTCAGTATTCAGGGGTGTCCTCCTCTTTGTCTGAGAGTGAGTGTGCATGTGTGTTGCACTTGTGGTTGTATCCTCCCACATCCACGTCAGCTTGCCTTTGTGACCTCCTGCAACCTTCTGCATCTCGCTCTGGTTACTGAAACTCCCATGCCCCCGTTTACCTTAACTCGAGGCCTCACCGTATCCTCAATGCATCCGCGAGCACATATGAGCGTATGTATTGTATGTCTGTGTGTGTATGTATATCAGAGTGAGTATCCCCCAGTTATAGTTGCAAAGGGCACCTTAATGCACCAGCTATACTGCCTCAGGGTAACACTATCTGCTGGCTCACTTCTGTATGAATAATGCAAGCTGGCTGAGCTGTTGCTAAACTGTGTCTGAGAGGCGAAGCCACACAGCGCCAAAACACACACACCAGCAGCAGCAGCATGGACCACAGCTGAGAGTGATGCATGCTATTATGCTCACACAAGCATCCAACAGTTTGCACATACACCTACAGTGCATATGTACACATTTGATGACGGAGGATGCAATTTAAGGCTTCACATTGTCAGCTTACATGGATTATTTGAATGAAGCAAGGATTTAAGATGAATAATTACTCACTCTAGCCATTAATTTACAGCAACTGTGTACTTAATTGACCACCTAAGTCTGAAACCACCCTCCAGAATTCAGATATTAGAGCCTGAAATAAGAAATCCTCAGTCTGTTTCATGATCTATTAAGCATTTTTCTGAAAGCTATGAGGCCAACTTAAGAAATAGTTAGAAAGTATGTATCATCATCCTTGCGGCTGTTTGCCATATTTGTTCTGCCAAAAAAACAGACGTGCACACATACACCTCTGGCCTGTCAGTATAAGTACAATGAACAACATGGAGCTGCAAGCGTGAGGTGTGATGGCATTACACAGGTGGCCGTAAATTCATTGAGGACAGCCTCATGCTAGCTCATTGATGATGGCCTGATGTTAATTCATTGATGATGGGCTGATATTCCAGGAGGTCATCTCAGTGGCAGATATGAATGTTTAATGACTCCCCTGTGTTCTTCCTACGTAGCATGGATAAAACATTCATCGCAGGCTCCTCTAAATATATCACAAAGGGTCAACCCCACCCTGGCCTGATCCCCAACCAATGTATTATACATGAAGGCTAGTGTCAGGGGTTAACAGCCAGACACCATAGAGCAGATGGAGGATAACAACAACAACAGAAAGCTCGATCATTTTCTGATTTAATATTAGCATTTATAGTAAATAAATCTAGCAGGTTGTTTCTGTGATCTTAATCACTTATGTCAGTTACAGTTACCGGGTTTTCTGGAGTTGGTAGGACTAATAGTTTTGACCTAAGACAGGATCTAAGCTGAAATCTGTATCACGTATCCTCATGGCCAGTGCCCATAACAAAACTCTCAACTGTCTGCAGGCTGCACAGCAATAACAACAACAGCAGTGGTTGGTATCGTCTAACTGCAGACAGAGATAAGAGGTTAGAAGACAGAGTGGGCACAGAGGAAAGTTCAAAAGTTCCCTCCTCCTCGTCAGCTACACACACACACACAGCGAAGGTTTTTGGTCACCAAACAGGTGGAGACACACACGGAGATGTATTTGATATGTGCGATATGCATCTGCTGTCTGGCTGATGTGGTCTGCTGACTGAGGGAACTGCTAATGAATAGAGCACAGATGACAGAGATGGAGGAGGTGGAGAAAAGGGAGAGGGAGGTGAGCAAAGGTGAGGAGGAGGCAGGAAGAGAGGTGCATCAATGAACTGCTGATGAATGAGCTGCAGATTACATACATGCTGAGTGATGCCGAACAGAAGAGTGGGATTGAGAGGAAGTGTAAATGAGAAGAGGGAGAGGAAAAGTAACAAGGGAGCTGTGGAGAAAAGGATAAAAGAAAAATGGAAGAAAACAGATTCAATCTGAGAGCTGGAAAGGCAAAAATGAGGGAGAAAGATTATAATATGGAGAAACTGAAGATGCAGAGAGATGGAGGGATGACAGAGAGAGTGACAGCAGAGAACAAGTGAGGGAGTGAGAAATGAAGACGAGAGTCTCTTCACCAGCGTGCCAATCACTGACAACACGCTTTCAGCAGACGCACTCAGCGACACGACACTAATAAAGGAGATCACCTAAGCAGAGCATAGC
>OMNN01075026.1:0-13376 GCA_900302755.1 Chromis chromis | reverse complement strand
ACTCTTATATATATATATATATATAGTTATCAATATTTTTACATCAATAACAAGTGCGCCCTCTGTTGGTTATTTCATCAAGTGATTCCATATTAATACTGGACTATAAATTCTTTTCTTTCACAGTCTGAGTGCGCCTCAACTTTTACCTTTGGTGATTTCCCCTCTGTGGCCAGCAGGGTGCGTAGTTGTTCCTGAGAAGCTGGGGCAATGAAGATGACATATGGCTTGAGGTTGGAGGACCTCAACACCTGCAGTGACTGTCAGAAGGAAAACCAAGACACAGAAGAACCAGGATTAAATTATACCAAAACAAGTCCAAGAATTCAACCTTCTGTACTTTCTATACAAATATGTTATTTTAGTTTTGATCAAAAACAAAAAATAAAAAATTACAGATCAAGGATAAAATGGGCTTTGTAAATAACAGGTAGGACTAAAGTAATATTGAGATTTGTCTCCACAGAGATGTAACTACTCAGTCTCTTACCCTTGTGTGTAGGCAAAGCAAACAGATGCGTCCAGAGTTGATGACGTGTCGGACAGAGTCTGTGCTGGTGCCGTACAAGTTCTTCTCATACTCCCCTGATTCAATGAATTTTGCAGCTGCCAAGTCGGTTTCAAAGGCAGGACGACTTACAAAATGATATTCACGCCCATTCCGCTCATGTATCCTTGGGGTTCTGGTTGTGTCTGAGCCATGAAAAGGGATAGATCAGTTTGACTTACTGTGAAAAATACTCATGCTATTTTTTAGTACTTGGTCCTTTATAAGTTGTCAGTTTCACTGCTTGTTAGTGTGACATTAGAAACGAGTGTGATATGTCAAAGATTTAAATACTTACTAAATCCTAGATGCATGTTTTGTTCCTCATCTGAAATCAGTGATTGATATTTGATATTTCCATGTCTTGTTATTTTGACAAAATGTGGACTTACGTGGAACAGCAACAGCAAACTTCTCCGGTTCAAAGGACAGAAGCCTCCGACGCAGCTCATCGTGACCACTGTTTGTTGGGCCAATCAGAGCTATGGGGCGTTTGCGATTGGCAGGCTGGTGGTAAAGGGACATCTCCTCATAGGTCAGGATGTCATCATAGTCTGAAGAGACAGTTTGGGAGCGGTTAATGAAACATCCTCAACCTACATACCAAATTACTTTGAACTCCTGGGCTGCTGTTCTGCAACAATAGATTTTAGACATCAATAAAATACAAAGCAATAATATTATCGTTTGTGTGTTTATGTGAAGGTTTTGTCCTGAACAAAGTATTTCTTCATATCTGAACCTCTCGGTTCACAGTTTGTGAGTGCTGGCCACTAAGAAGTATCACCAGAACAGTATGTGTGTCAGGCTTAGTATGTTTTCCTATGTGTGAACCAGTAACACCTAAGGTCGAAGCCATTTAGACACCTGCTGGGCACCGGTTGGTGCCTTCTCTGATCCCGTTTGTGAAGACAGGACTAATCTGGCCTGTGACACACCAAGTCTGGACAAGCTGCTGTGAAAAAGACAAGATGTGTCAACTCCACCTAACGTGTGGGGTTAATACTGACCATGTGCAGACACTTGGCAGTGGCTCAGTATGGAAGTCCTTCACATGTGCTAAATGTAGTGACAGTGGCGTGAAGTCTAAAGTCATTTGTCAAATCACTGAAAAGACACAAGAAAAAAATGGTCTTACCAGTATTTTTGTTCAGGGTTGATGTGCTCTTCTTCCTCTGTTTCTTGCTCTTCTTTGCATACCAATGCTTCCCTGAACATGGAATTGAAAAAAATAACTTTTAAAGGCAGATTATCATTTCATTTGGTTACCATACTCTAGATAGAGCACATTTTATTTTCATGAGTCCAAGTGGATGTAAAATGTTTGAATTTGCAAATCATATCTTGTTTATGAGTAGACTGTGTGTTTTAACACTGTCTTCTTACCTTGCTGCTCTCGACTTCTGTCTGTTAAAGTTTTCTTCAAGGTCTCTCTTTGTTGCTGGAAGCTTTTACCTGCAAAAAAGAAAACACACAGAAATATATATATATATTACATACAAGTACAAATTCAATGTATCTACATATTTACAAACGGGCAAAAAGATGGCCCACTGTCCATTTCTTGCCTTTCCCTTTCTTTCCCATGTTTAACCTAATTTTTCTTCTAGTCACAGCAGGCATGGGTTACAAAGTAATCGCAAATAATTTTAAGGCGTTTGTTTTAATCTGCTTGACATGCCAGATGGGTAGCGGGTCCTGCCAGGACTGTCCTGCCAGGTTATTTGTCACTTTCAAGTACCGTTGTGTGACTGGGTTTCCAGTTACTGCAAGAGATGGAGAAAACTATTGGCTTCTCATTATATTATGATACATTGTCCTTTGTAGTTCATATATTATTGTCATTCTTGATATAATCACATTAAACTTTCATTTCTATTGTGGACAGGTGTATGTTTTACTTGATGTTATGTCAGGTTCCTGCTACCTCCACTAAATGGCTGCAACTTGGCATCTGCAGGACACACATGTCTCTACCATCTCTTCTGCATTTAATGTAAGTTAACTACACCACCACCAATAAGAACAATACTAACAATAGCAAATATTCATTTATATATTTTGGTTGCTTTTCCTTTAAAAGTAAAAATTACAAATGTTTACTAAGTGCATGTATTAGATGATTAGTATACAACAAAATAATTACAATTATCCAGCTTTAGAAAAAACTATTTATACATTTTGTGTGTGCTTACTGACGGAATGACTGATTTATGAAGTGAGGCACTGAAGACCGACCGGGTTCCTAACACAACACAAAACACCTGATTTTATTTCATACCTTGTGCAATTATGTGAATTGTTGGCATTTGTTGCATTTCTTCTCACATATTCAAACCATGTACATTGCACAAGGTGTGAACAACAGCTACATATTTTTTTTTACATACATGTGCATTTTTATGCAGCTGTAAAGTGTTTGTAATTACTCCATTCTATGTGTATGACATTGGCATTTGTAACACTACACATAATATAGTTTTGATATAAAACATAAAAAGCTCATAAGGTAAATCTTACAATCATCTGTAAATGTTTGTAGATGTTCTTATATTTGTAGCAATGTGGCCCTTGAGAAACAATACACTACATATTTAGCCCTGGTTGGATTGCTACCTGGAATCAGTCCAGCCAGGGGCTGGTTGTCCTCGTCTCCATCCCTGTAGGCCTGCCACCAGCTGGAGTCATCCTGGCTGATGACATGGAGGATGTCTCCCTTCTGGAAGGACAGGCCTAGCTCTCGACATGGGACGAAGGGGTCATCAGAGGGGTCGTAGTCAAAGTAAGCTCGTACGTGCATCTGAGGACAGGGTTTACAGTGTCAAGGTTGTTGTTGCATGCATGCAGACAGGCAATCTCATGCAAACACACTCATACCATTAGAGACTTACCACAGTCTGTCTGTGCGGGGCAGGTTTAATCTGAGAACTTGGGATGAGAAGGAAGGTCAGAGTGCCCTGCATTCGTTGCTGTTGAAAAAGAGAACTACAATCAGAAACAGGGATACTTTTCTACTATTGGGAGTAATTTGGTCATATATGCTGTAACCAGAGATCGATTCTGAAAAAGAATACTGATACATGAAGTCCCACCCTGTAAGTTGACAGGATTGGCTCTTTAGGTTTGGTATGTATGTATTTGGACAGTCCTGGCTGTTTGAATCTGTGGTTTTGAGACTGTCATCAGTATACCGCAGTTTTAAGGTGGAAATGCTCAGCCATGGCCTGACTGCTTATTTCACTCATGATGTGTCTTCTAGCATGTAAAAAACGTCATATTGTCATGTCAACAAGGTAAAAAAAAAACCTAAAGTTTCACTGGAGGGGATCTTTATGTTACAACTGAATTTGGTAAAAAAAAAAAATGAAATGACACTTTTTTCATGTTAGTTATTCTATTAGGATAGTAATGATATCTTTAAATTCATGTATATATTTATGTATGATGATATTACTAGTTGTCTTCTCAGGCAAAAGACATGTGCTGCATAACTTAATGAACTTAATGACATTTCTGAGATTAAACATGTTTGTCAAACTAATTTAGAGTTTTTGTAGAAGTGGATACGCACTGTGAGTGAAAAATAATGCCAACACATGAAAGAACAGGCAGACCAAGTAATGCTCACCATTTATTAATAAATTCTAATGCCTCTTGTGTTGTTAAAAACACATCATTTCAGTTTTTCCAAGACATTTTAAGGTATACTGTAACAAAGGTGGGTCCCCATAAATGAAAATAAAGCCATAACAGAGGTCATTTCACATAATTTATTGTAAATAATCGAAAGAGCACTTAAAAGTTACTGGACACAGCTTTGATAATAATCCTCACCAGCAAGTCATGGACTTCATTGATGTGTTTTCCACGAATCGGAATCCCGTTGATCTCCATTATCTCATCTCCTTCACTGAGGAGGCCACTCCGCTCTGCTGCTCCGCCTTTCACCACACGACTCACCACCACACTGTCCATGTCATTACGTACAGTTGCACCCTGATGACAACACACACATGCACGGACTTCATATAGATGACAAAGATGATCTCACTAAACAAGCAACACACATCAAACATATAATGTTTTTTAAAATGACACCATACTGATTCACAAATCTAAAAGCAGAAAGAGAGGCAGCAAAGACATGCGCTACATACAGTCAGAACTATTGCATCAGAGCCAGTGTCTACCATTTCCCACTTATCTGGTGTTATGTTGCTCCTTAATGAACTAACAGCATTTTAAAAAGTTTTCATTGTACTGACAATTCTAAGACATTTTTGAAAGTCACACAGTAATGTTGGTAGACATCAGTGTGACTCCAAAAGACTAGATGGGGTCTCACCAGTGGAGTGTCTCTGGTCTTCTCCAGTCGCACTAATTTAACCGTCTCACCGAGGTACTGAGTCACATTTTCCTCTGCCATTTCCTGCCCTGCCACACTGTCATGGGCCTGCATCAGAGCCTGCCACATGAACACACACACAGTACATACACATAATGGACAGACACATAGACAGACATGAATACAGGAGAAGGCAGCATGAGGCAAAGGGAATATAGTCAGGATGCTCTCTTTTAGAACAGCTAAAGATGGCATGGAAATAAATATTTCACAAATATTCCTAGCACAGTTGTTTTAAAAATGGTTAATGGTGTGTCCTTGTTATATAAAACAATGAAATAGAAGTGATACCAAGTAAATTTCCAGCCTCCTTTCTTTAGACATACACCTGCTATCAGAAGCCTAGTCACGCCCCATCTTTTTAAAAAAGACCAGTCAGCAGACCCTCCTCTAAGCCTGAAATAGTACAGAGATTCCTCCTTCACCTTATTTATTATGACATGCATCGCACAATTAATAACCATCAGTCCAAATTAGTTTCTGTATCCTGCAGCAGAGCAGATCTTATAGAGCAGAGGCCAGATTAGGATTTGGCATACATACTATCCATCTTAATCTTCCTCTGCATTTAAGAGTCAGAGTCCAATTTCTAAGTGATATAGTCTTTTATAACAAGTAGGCATGGGCCAGAATAGTCCATTACTCTATTAGATATGTTGTTGTTGTTTTATTTTTAACAAATGTAATACTTTGTGGATCAATCACTTACATTTAATTTGTCTGACATCATTACTACATTTTAGAGAAGAATTGACTTGGTCAGGAGTACAATGTTTTCACTCATTGCAGTAAAAACTACACACTGTTAACAAAGCCTAAGGCCGTGTTCAACAAAAACACACAAAACATACACAGACATAAACTGCCTTTCTTAAGACCAAATACATAAATCTTTCAAACAAAAGAGGGACTAGTGAGCCTGAAAAAAGTGACCTTGGTACATCCGAAATAACACTTCATAATAACTAGACCGATACAGATTAAATGAATGCAGAATTGTGAAATAAATCTGTACAACAACCATCTACCCTGCCCGAGTATCCTTGAGTAAAACAATACATTTCTGCCAGTTCAAGGGTCAACAACATATGATATGACCTTTTATCATAGTGTTGGTATAGAGACTAATCCCTATATGTTTCACCCTTTTTGGACACATAACACGGTATACTGTATAACGATAACGCAATGGTCCATTTCTTCTACCTTTTAGTCAAGTACGCACGATGGTAATGGGGATATGAAACTGTCTTTGAGCTGGTAAGCTGTTAAGTCTCATGGTTTCCCGGCATATTCTATACTAAATCCAGACCTGTGACCTCCCAGTGTAAGAGCAAGATAAACAATTACCCTTTAGGATCAGGACAGAATCAAATTAATTATATTTCCAGTTGTCTAATTATCAGCATATTAACTGAATAAATGAGTTAACTTGCTGAGTCTCTCTGATGTTGCTTTATAATCATAATATAGGTCAAGGGGAGGTCACAGTTGGAAACCTGATCTCTGACCTGGAGATGAGGATTGGTGAGCAGTGCTCTAAGCTCCAAACCCTCCTTTTGCTGGCTGGACTGAAGAATCTTCTGTACCTAAACAGAAAAAGGTGCACATCACAGTGAGAAAACTGTATATCTGCCACTAAGGGCTATAATTACAGTAAGCAAGTCAAGTCAGATCAGATGGTTAAATACCTATTTAAATCTTTATACCATCTTAACACAATAAAAACTACAGTCAATAAACCTAACCTATTAATTACTCATTTACAAAACCAAACCAAACAAACAAACATACCTCATCATTGTAATTATTTATGACAACTGGTGCAGACTAGGGACAGACAGATTATCAGCCTCGCTGATTATTGTTGCAGATATTTGCCATTTTTCCCATTTATTGGTATTGTTATTTTTATTGACAGATTATTGATAAATTAAATGCTCTACTTCAGGTCTGACGCAGCCTCCTCTCTGTGTGTCACTCTGTGGTCTCAGAAATGTCTCTCAAGCAGAGACTGCAAAAACCGAACAAGAAACACAAGCTGTTGCCACAAACCAGGAAATTAGCTGCTTTCACAGTGGCTAAGGCTATGCTAACGGCTAGCGGCAGCCACAGATTATCCTGAAACAGACTCTGGAAGACAATAATTAATAATGCTTGAAGATATGAACCTTAGTGGGCAACAAAAGCAATAGAACAGTGAAAGATAAAAAAAACAAAGAACAGCAGACATAACTGCAGGAGACACACTGATCAATCTCAGATGATCCCACATAAACAGGAGAGCGTCCTAATGTAATCACTTCTATTTCTATTTTACATATTCTGTTATAGTCACCATTATTAATGAAGAAGCCTAGTTATGAATAACAGGTTCTCTGCTGTCATATGCTGTTAAAACATTACATTTAATGTATTTTAGTTCCAAATATCACTTATTGGCCTTTCTTGATTTTCGGTAACTGGCATCGGTATCGGCCCTGAAAAACCCATATTGGTCGATCCCCAGCACAGACCATCTTTTGATCTTACTTAACTTGTTTTTGCTTGTTTTGTCTGGGTACTACTTTTCATGACACTCTGTTTAGCATTTCACTGACAACATTAAAGCAGAATTTAGGATGCATAAATATCTGTAGGACACTTATACTATACTAATTGTGTGTCTGACTGTATCCTAAACCTGCATACATTCTAAGAAACATGTCAGTGAATCATTTGATTAACGAGACATGTAAGAAAATAGTTTGAATTCTCTCAAATTAGCAAGAAAAAAAAAACAGGAATGTGCAGACATATGAGTAAATGTGCATCCGTATTTCCTGTTTGTGGCTTGGGCTCTTTTCAGAATGATTATGGCAGACATTTTGGCATTATGTTACTTTGTCCTTATGTTTCTTCTTCTTCTTCATCTCCTGTTTGGAGCTTAGTTCATCCATTATACTAATCAAAGCTCTCACTAACAAGGTGACGCACTTTCCCCTCCCCCCAGCAGCACTGTGCCTCAGCCCACACTGCTGTAAGCTGCTGGAGTTTCTTTTTCTGGCTGTCCAGATCCTGGCCTCCTACCTGCAATGTGCTGCACTGCTCAGCCAGCACCAAGAGCGGCTGGGAGATTAGTTTACCCAATGACAAATGTGAGTGTCACACAGCACAGCCACTTAGTTTAGACACACTGCAGCTCAAACTCTTATGCACTGTTAAGCACGTCAGGAGCCATGCCATGGGTGAGTGCACTCACTGATTTACTGTACAAGGGAAGAAAATGTGTTGAGTGTGTGAAGCAAAATGGATCATCACATCTAACCCCTGTATCTTCAAACCACCCCTGTCATTACTGTAATAGCAGCTTTGTAGCAGTGCTGCTTGCTGGCACTGCTACATGAATTCTACACAGCTCATAGCCTGTTTCATCAAAACAAGTTGAACTATTACACATGTAGCCGTCAGCTAAACATCATACAGCACCCAGCTGACTGTGCTGAAAAGTCTGTATTACATTCTCTCATGTTACATCTATCAGAGGTTGACAATAATCCAAATGAAGTGCCTACTAGGGATGTAGCCTGTTATTCAGAACTAACCATATCACAATTTCTATCTTTCTGTACTATGTAACAGGCTGCATTTCAACATTCAATGTCCAGAGGCTCACTTCTACGGGGACAATTACTTTCCCTTTCCAGAGACCAGCTGGCTGGTGTTTTGTCAACAAGGACATCAGGTGTGGCAGATTTTTATCTACTAAAGCCTGAATACTGAAATGGTTCCTTGCTCTCTGTCACTTTCTATACTGGAGCTCAGCAGAAACCACTACAAACTGTTAAATAGCAAATGGTTTATAGGTGATTCAAATCTAAACTCGTGTTTGTATATATTTACTAACCATTGTAATACCAAAACACATACTTTGGTTCAGACTTGACTTCTGTCCTTTGCTCGTTCCTCTAAAAACTAGAGTGTACCCCTGTCATCTTATCCTCTTTTCACCCGAATTCTCTGATATACATTCTTCTACCTTCTGCATCTCTTTTTCAGCAGCTCACTCAGTTTACATGCATGACCTGGATCCTGCAAATCCCAATTTTTTGTTTTCACTCACCTCGTTAACCACAAGACAATCTGCACTTCAAATTCAGACTGGCATGGCTGTCTTTTGGTTCACTTTATTGAATTAATTATCACCTCGAGTTTGTTCTATGGGTTTACTGACAGAGGTGCTTTGAAAGCAAATACAAAACTAATGTAGTACAAACCGTAAACTAGTTTGTACAATCTGAGTGCCTTTATGCCTGTATGCACAGACTGCCTCCTCCATAGAGACTACTTCTTGCCTCATAAGGTACAGAATGACTTGTGTTGCATGGTTTTAAAAACTTACAGTGACTGATTCATTATTGTGAGCCCAACACAGTCGATTCTCCTTGATTGAGAGTCTGGAGAGGTGGACACTTACCTACACAAAACTATTCGACCCACCAGTATAAACTACATTAGGAAATGCAGATGTTTTCAGTTGTAACAAGTTTCTCCAAAATGACCATTCCGCTTACCTCCTGGCAGAGATCCTGTGCCTGTGCTGTGAGGGGTGAAGTGGGACTGACTCTGCTCATCTGCTGAGACACAACGCTGTAGATTGTGTAGGCATTCCTGAAATCCTCCTTGGCAAGAAGCTGCAAAATCAGCTCCACATCTTGCTGGCTCTGAGCATCAGCCAAGCAGTGTTGCACCCACTTCAGAGCCTGCAGCAACTCTTCCAATTCTGAGAAAGAGGCATAGACGGTTAGGGGAACAGTAACACCAAGGCTGCTATAGAGCAGAGCAACTAATTAACACAAGTCAGACAACTTTCTTTCCTTTAAGATGTGCATGTCTTCTTGTTGTTTGTCTCCCAGTTTATCACAGATATATTAGCATATTGTTTAAATATGCACCAATATGATTTAAAAAAAATTTCTTTACAGAACACATTGCAGAAAAAGATGCTGGGGGTCATTCTAAACGGTGTCATCACTTACTTTGTCTGCCAGAGAAGATCCATTGTTTACAATACTCAGCATATGCAGACGAGGCGAGGATTAGTGTGCGTCAGAGCCACTACTCAGAATGAAACTGAACATAGTTTCAAATTGGTCTTTGGTGGATTCCTTCTTTGTAACAATGCTTATGGGCAATAATTCTTATCCTTTGGCATTGGCAGAGAAAATTTGACACATTTTTCATGGGCACAGCCCACACACTCAGCTCTGCTGCTCATCCCGCAAATGCATGTTCCTTACAAATGTGGCACCATTTAAAAGGGAAATAAACAGGCTTTCCAACGATATAAGATTTATTGCCAAGAAGCATCGTTACAACAAAGAAACAATCTACCAAAAATACATTTCCTTACTTTTTGTGCTATGTTTAGAAGCATGCATGAATACGTCAGGAAGATGGCCCCCAATGATGAACTGCTCACAGGCCTCAGGCAGCAGAATATAGAGGGTGATTAGGAGGAAGAGGAAATATTGTTAAAGACCAAACCCCTCAATTGGATGTATCATTGGCTGATAGAGGAGGTGCCTCACATCAAGAATTCATACCAGTGGCTAGAAAAAGATGACCTGTAAGACAGCACAGAGGCTCTGATCATGGCTGCACAACAACTGGCCCTGGGCTCCATTAAAGCAGGGGTCTACCACAGCAGACAGGACCCCAGGTGCATACTGTGCAAAAATGCCTCTGAGACAGTCCAGCACATAGAAGCAGGTTGTAGGATGCATTTGGGACAGAGAGGCATAAGCAAGTGGCTGGGATAGTGGACCAGAACATCTGTGGACAAGCCCCCAGGAGTGTTTGAAAACAACAGAGCTAAGATCCTGTGGGACTTTGAGTTCCACACTGACAAGCAGCTGTTGGCTAACCCACCTGACGTCGTGGTGGTCAACAAGGAGCAGACGAGGGCAGTAGTGGTAGATGTGTCAATCCTAGCTGACAGTAACAACAGAAGGAAGGAGCATGAGATAATTGGGAAGGACCCAGGGCTGAAGGAACAACTGGAAGAGATGTGAAAGGGGAGGTTCACAGTGGTCCCAGCGTGAACATGAGCACTTGGGGCTGTGAGAGTGGCGCACATTCCAGGGACAACATGTGAGGTCTCTGCCTAGAAGAGTGCAGTCCAGGACCAGCTAAGATACTGCACAGAATCTTCTCTTGAACTCCCAGCATCAGCCCCAAAAATCTACTATTGGTTGGGCTCTAATCTTAAGTTGTGTATTTGTATACGACAGGTTTCCACTACATTCTACCTGCAGCTGGCCCATTAATAACAGACTACCGTCAAAGGATAATATCCTGTTAAATCACATGTAGGCCTAAAGGTTTAGAACCATCATGGTGCAAACTCTGTTGTTTGGAGTGCTTTCTATCTTTTTTCAATGAAGAAATACTGATGAAAAACATTTACATTCAGGACAGGACATAGGGCCTTTCCAAGGTAATGCACCGCCGCTAACACATTGTTGACTCTTAGTGTAATAAAATATCTAGACACATCTAAATCAGAATGCATCAGAATTTGAAATGTGTTTTTAAGTAAAGATCACCCTCCTCCAAAACCACCCTCTGTCCTGCCACTTCAATAATCTTTTGTTTTCACAGAATTTTCAGAAAACCTCAGAACTCTATGTTCTTATCTTCTTCCTCCTCTTCATTCAAACATCCCTTCCCCTGTCCAATCTACTTGACCCCCATGAAGACCTTTTAACTCTCACTCCTCTTAACTTACCAACTACAGGATCCAGGGAGCATGCATCTTTGGTGGACTTTTCCTTCCCCTCGAAGGTAGGATTGTCAATGCCCACTTTTGGGTTCTGTGACAACTTCTTAAGCCTCAGAGAAGTGTTGGGGTCGATGTCATGCTTCCCCCTGCTGTCCTCTTCTCTCTTCTTCCTCAGCTCTTCCTGGTAATGCTGGATCCTCTCCATTTGGGCAGTGCAGTGTGGAGATTTGACAAATCTACTTTCCTCTCCTGGACAATCCACAGCCCTCTCCCTGTGGTTCTTGGACTGGCCAGAGGCCTCTTGCACATAACCATTTATATGGGATGTAATCATCCCTGCTGCAGCAGTGTAGAGCTCAAACCACCCAGCGTTTTCTGAGATTTGTGGAAGTGTTATGAGGAACTGATGCGGAGACTGCTCAACTCAGGAGCCATAGCACACCAGTGGAAGACGTAGTCCAATATGCTCTTTCGGTGATCTGTCATCCTGGAATACAAACAGAGACTTAGAAAGAATTTCCCTCATTTTAAAACCTTTTATATGTTTAAGTGGTAAACAAAGTCAAGTCATCTTAAAAAAGTGGGCGTAACTTTTTACAGAGGACAACAAAATGATATGAATGAAAGTTTAAAAGACAATAATAACACATTCATATTTTTATTGTATTGGAACATTTTATTATTCTTTAACAGCAGAACAACAGCGCTGTGGAGAACAAAATATAGTGGTTGTACAAAACAAGTCCTGCATTTAAAACATTGGTCAAGTAAAAGTATGAAAGGCAGCAACAAATACTTCAAGTATAAAAAGTAAAAGTATTCATCCTGCTTGTCATTGTTTCACTATGATGTATGATGTTTTTAATATTACTGTAGCAATTATTGTGTTTGTTGTCATTTACTGCTGTAGATATTTAAGGCTGAACTAAGTTTAAGTACACAACAGAAGTGAGTACATCCTTGTGCAATACCACTTAAATGTCAAATGATTCAAAATTGCTGAAAAACAAACAAACAAGTCAAATATTTCCTTCTATTAACAATCAAAAACAAAGACACACCATCCATGACACACAAGTTACAAAACCTGTGATCCCAGAAGCTAAACTGATTATACCTGTGATTTCCAAATAGTCTAACTGCATTAACATGGCTATAATATGAGCTGTGAACACCAGAGCTTTCTCAGATTTTGACCTATGGGCTGTGTCTATCGGCATGTCCACATAATGGCTCCAGAGGAATTCCAAGACTTGATTGCGAGACTTTGCAAAGATGGAAAAGGATACAGGATTGGTGACCAACTAAAAATCAGTGGAAACACAGTTGCAACAGTAATCGGGAGATATCAGAAGAAGAACAAATCTTATGGTAAATGGTCTGCACTTATATAGCGCCTTTTTCTACCATAGCGGTACCCAAGGCGCTTTACAATGTGTTTCGCATTCACCCATTCACACACACATTCACACACCAGTGGCGACAGAGCTGCCATGCAAGGCGCTAATCTGCCATTGGGAGCAACTTGGGGTTCAGTGTCTTGCCCAAGGACACTTCGGCATGTGGGGGGGACTGGGGATTGAACCGCCAACCTTGCCATCAGTGGACAACCCGCTCTACCACCTGAGCCACAGCCGCCCTATAGAATTACTTTAGCTGGG
>OMNN01075024.1:0-10681 GCA_900302755.1 Chromis chromis | reverse complement strand
TTTTGGACATTTTGTGACCCGTTTTGCTTGTTTATCTTATTTGGGTCTCATTTTGTTCATGTTTTTGGCAGGCTTCCACTGTTTTGGGATGTATCGAGTCTCATTGTTTACATTTTTTGTCTCATTTTGGTCGTTTTGTTTCTCAGTTTAGTCAATTTGTGTCTAATTTTGGCTGTTTTGTGTCTCTTTGGTCCTTTTTATGTTTCTCATTTTGAACATTTTGTATCTCATTTGGGTTGTTTCTGTTTCATTTTGTTCATTTTGTGGAGAATTTTGATTTTTTTATGTCATCTCTCTCTATTTTAATTTCATTTTGGTCATTTTGTGGCTCCTTTTAGACATTTTGTGCCTCATTTTGAGTTATTTTTTGGCTCATTCTGTACCTCAGTTTTGGTCATTTTGTGTCCTCGTAGTTTCAATCGTAGCATCTGGACTTAGTTTAGTTAGTCCAGATGCTACGATTGAAACTACGAGGATAACCATGACCTGGATGACTGAGAATCTTTACAGACATGGTCATTTTGTGTGTTTTATTCTGGTAATTTTGCATCTCATTTAAAAAATTTTGTTTGTCATTGAGGTATTTCTCATTTTGGACATTTATTGTCTCATTTTGGTCGTTTTGTTTCTCAGTTTATTCAATTTGTGTCTAATTTTGTCTGTTTTGTGTCTCTTTGGTCATTTTTATGTTTCATTTTGAACATTTTGTGGAGAATTTTGATTTTTTATTTCATCTCTTTCTATTTTAATGTCATTTTGGTCATTTTGTGGCTCCTTTCAGACATTTTGTGCCTTATTTTGAGTTATTTTTTGGTTCATTCTGTACCTCAGTGTTGGTCATTTTGTGTGTTTTATTCTGGTAATTTTGCATCTCATTTAAAAAATTTAGTTTGTCATTGAGGCATTTCTCATTTTGGTTGTTTGGCGTCTTGTTTTAGATTGGTTAGATTTGTTACTTGTGACATGAAGCCAATCAGATAAAGCTGTGGGCGGCATGTTGACTGAAGAGAGGCAGCTGCATCAGGATTAGCTTATCAGGAATCGATTGGTAAAACTAACAATACAGACGTTGAACACTGGTCTCGTCCTTCCTGCTGATCTAACCCTTTCCGATGTTTCCCCTGCAGATGGAGGACATGCAGTGGCCTCGGGGCGAGCCGGACGTTCCCACCTCCGTCTGCAGCCTTCCCTGCAAGACCGGCGAGAGGAAGAAGGTGGTGAAGGGCATGCCGTGCTGCTGGCACTGCGAGCCCTGCGACGGCTACCAGTACCAGCCGGACGAGTTTAACTGCAAGCTGTGCTCCTACAACATGAGGCCCAGCACCAACCGGACCACCTGCCAGCCCATCCCCATCACCAAGCTGGAGTGGCACTCGCCGTGGGCCGTGATCCCCGTCTTCCTGGCCATGCTGGGGATCATCGCCACCATCTTCGTCATGGCCACCTTCATACGCTACAACGACACGCCCATCGTCCGGGCGTCGGGCCGCGAGCTGAGCTACGTCCTCCTGACTGGGATCTTCCTGTGCTACATCATCACCTTCCTCATGATCGCCAAGCCGGACGTGGGCGTCTGCTCCTTCAGGCGGATCTTCCTGGGTCTCGGCATGTGCATCAGCTACGCCGCCCTGCTCACCAAAACCAACCGCATCTACCGGATCTTCGAGCAGGGCAAGAAGTCGGTGACGGCGCCACGGCTCATCAGCCCCACCTCGCAGCTCGCCATCACCTCCAGCCTGATCTCGGTGCAGCTGCTCGGGGTCCTGATCTGGTTCAGCGTGGACCCGCCCAACACCATCGTGGACTACGACGAGCAGAAGACCATGAACCCGGACCTGGCGCGAGGAGTGCTGAAGTGCGACATCACGGACCTGCAGATCATATGCTCGCTGGGTTACAGTATCTTACTGATGGTGACGTGTACTGTTTACGCCATCAAGACCCGCGGCGTCCCGGAGAACTTTAACGAGGCCAAACCCATCGGCTTCACCATGTACACCACCTGCATCGTGTGGCTCGCATTCATCCCCATCTTCTTCGGCACGGCGCAGTCAGCAGAGAAGGTAAGAACCAAACCCACTTTACTGTCTTGGTTTTCACCAAACACCAAAACTGTTGCTCCACTTTCAAACCTTCAGCAGTTCTTGTTGTCGTACCGTCGGCAAAATGGTGTCAGAACAGAAAAACAAGCTTCAGAGTCGAAGTTTAAACCTTCATGATGACCAAAACCAACAGTACAGTAATTTTATGTCTCATATTCATCGTTTGGGTCTTGCTGTGGTCATTGTGCTCCTCATTTCTGGTGGTTTTGCCTCTTAGTCGGGTTGTTCTGGTCATTTTAGTCCCATTTTGGTTGTTTTATGTCTCATTTTGATTGTTTTGCATCTCGTTTTGGTCAATTTTTAATGTTTTCTTGTTGCTTTGTTGATATTGTTCCTCATTTTGCTCCTTTCATGCCTCATTTTAATCATTTCGCATTTCGTTTTGGTTCGACTGATTTGTTCCTCATTTCAATAGTTTTGTGTCTAATTTGGTTGTTTTATGTCTCATGTTGATGGTTTAGGTCTCGCTGTGGTCAATGTGTTCCTCATTTCTGGTGGTTTTGCCTCTTATTCCGGTTGTTCTGGTCATTTTGTGACGATTTATTCCTCTCTTTGGTTGTTTTGTGTCTCTTTCAGTAGTTTTATGTCTTATTTTGATCATTTCGCATCTCGTTTTGGTCAAATTTCGGCCTCAATTTGCATCTCATTTTGACTGATTCGTTCCTCATTTTAATTGTTTTGCATCTTATTTGGTTGTTTAGGTCGACATGTTTCTCACTTTGGTTGTTTTGTGTCTCTTTTCGGTAGTTTTATGTCTTATTTTCTTCATTTAGGTCTGGCTTTGGTCAATTTGTTTATAATTCTGGTTGTTTTAACCATTTTTGTGAAGTTTTTCCACGTTTTTGGCTGTTTTTTGGTTGTTTTTTGCCTAATATTGATCGTTTTGGTCAATTTTATTTTATTTTGGTTGCTTTGGTGATATTGTTCCTCATTTTGCTAATTCCATGCCTCATTTTGATCAATTTGCGCCTCGTTTTGACTAATTTGTTCCTCATTTTAATTGTTTTGCATCTTTTATGGTTGTTTAGGTCGACATGTTTCTCACTTTGGTTGTTTTGTGTCTCTTTTTGGTAGTTTTATGTCTTATTTTCTTCATTTAGGTCTGGCTTTGGTCAAGTTGGTTCTAATTTTGGTTGTTTTATGGCTTATATTGATCATTTTTGGTCAATTTTGAATGTTATTTTGGTTGCTTTGGTGATATTGTTCCTCATTTTGCTCCTTTCATGCCTCATTTTGATCATTTCGCATTTCGTTTTGGTTTGTTTTCTGCCTCAATTTGCGCCTCGTTTTGACTGATTTGGTCTTATTTGGTTGTTTAGGTCGACATGTTCCTCTCTTTTGTTGTTTTGTAAACGTCTCATATTGATGGTTTGGGTCTCGCTGTGGTCAAAGTGTTCCTCATTTCTGGTGGTTTTGCGTCTTATTCGGGTTGTTCTGGTCATTTTGTGACGATTTATTCCTCTCTGGTTGTTTTGTGTCTCTTTTCGGCAGTTTTATGCCTCGTTTTAATCGTTTTGCATCTCGTTTTGGTCAATTTTGAATGTTTTCTTGTTGCTTTGTTGATGTTCTTCCTCATTTTGCTCCTTTCATGTCTCATTTTAATCATTTCGCATCTCGTTTTGGTCGTTTTCTGCCTCAGTTTGCATCTCGTTTTGACTGATTTGTTCCTCATTTTAATTGTTATGCGTCTTATTTGGTTGTTTTACGTCTCGTATTGATTGTTTAGGTCTCGCCGTGGTCAATGTGTTCCTCATTTCTGGTGGTTTTGCCTCTTGTTCTGGTTGTTCTGGTCATTTTGTTACTCTTTTTCATCATTTTACATCTCATGTTGGACGATTTATTCCTCTCTTTGGTTGTTTTGTGTCTCTTTTCGGTAGTTTTATGTCTTATTTTCTTCATTTAGGTCTGGCTTTGGTCAATTTGGTTCTAATTCTGGTTGTTTTAACCATTTTTGTGAAGTTTTTCCACGTTTTGGCTGTTTTTAGTCACATTTTGGTTGTTTTATGTCTCATATTGATCATTTTGGTCAATTTGGAATGTTTTCTTCTTGCTTTGGTGATATTGTTCCTCATTTTGCTCCTTTCATGCCTCATTTTGATCATTTCGCTTTTCGTTTTGGTTGTTTTCTGCCTCAATTTGCGCCTCGTTTTGACTGATTTGATCTTATTTGGTTGTTTAGGTCGACATGTTCCTCACTTTGGTTGTTTTATTTGTCATATTGATGGTTTGGGTCTCGCTGTGGTCAATGTGTTCCTCTTCTCTGGTGGTTTTGCCTCTTATTCGTGTTGTTCTGGTCAATTTGTGACTCTCTTTCATCATTTTTCATCTCATGTCGGATGATTTATTCCTCACTTTGGTTGTTTTACGTCTCGTTTTGCACGTCATTGTGGTTGTTTCGATCATTTTGTACTTCCTTGTGGTAGCTTTGAGTCTCATTTTCCTTGTTCCACGTCTCGTTCTGGTCGTTTTTTTTTTCATTTATATGCTTTAGTCAGTTCGGGGAACGTCAGTTTGCCTTTGGCTTCTCTTCTGTCGCATCAGACGAGGCTCTAACCAAGTGCACATCAGTTGCTGCATGACTGACCTCACACAGATCAACATTCACCTTTTGTTGCGCTTTAATTCATGTAAAATTGAGTTTAGTTCGACTAAACTGCGGAGCTGCTCTGCTGGATGAGTTTGAAGAAGTGAACTTTGCCTAAAAAGCCTGTAAAATCCACCAAATGCAACAATATCAGGCTGAACTCTGGAGCTTCTCTTGAACTTCTTCGGCATTAGCGGCGGAGTGAATTTAAATTGCATTTTGATTAAGCACAAATATCCCTCTAATACCTGAGCTGCCAGTGATTGAAGTTTGGCCGCGGAGCCTTGCAGCAGGCCAGAGGCAAGAGATTAGGAGGCTTGTGCTGCTCCACCGACGCCCCGGAGGAGGTGAGCGTTATCAGGTGACACCGCCACTCTCCGGTTTGATCTCATTGGAAAGACTAAGCCTCTCCGCTCGGCTCCGGGCATCACAGACATGGACTGGGCTAAACCTTGTGATGGGCCGCTGTCCTGTCCTCAGGGATACACTTGTCCACTCAAAGCGCTTCAGGCCACACTGATAATCTGCACACTGAGGCCATCCTGCAGCTAAACAACACAGCTCTGCTAACCGGCACCGAGTTTCACCCAACAGGCTGAACGTGGTCCGAGTTAGGAGTCGTCTTTTATAAGAGAAAGAAAGTAATCTGTCATGTTTGAATTTCTTTAAATATAATTACAATCATTGGTTGGAAGAACGAAGCAGGTCTGTCTTCCTGCACCATCCGAGTCTTCAGAGTTTAGGTGGCTGCTTGGAGGTTGTTTCTGTTTATTACCTCCGCCAAGCAGAGGTATTGTTTTTGCTGCCGTTTGTTTGTTTGTTTGTTAGTTTGTTAGCAAGATAACTTGAAAAGTTATGAACGGATTTTAATGGAGTTTTCAGGAAATGTTGATAATGGGACAAGGAACAGGTGATTAAATGTTGGTGATGTTCTGGATTACCAAAAATGAGAAAATGCCGCTCGTGGAAATACAATATGGGTAGAAATTTTGCATCACAATGTGGTCCTTTGGTTGCTTCATGTTGCATTTTGGTCATTTTTTCCCCTCAATGTAGTTGTTTTGTGCTCCTGTCAGGTAGTTATTTGGCTCCATGTTCCTTTTCTATTCAATTTTGGTCATTTTGTGCCTCATTTTGGTTGTTTTAAGTCACTTTCTGGGAATTTATTTGCTCTTTCTGTTACTTTTTTTTAGTTTTAAAGTTATTTGTATGCAAAGTTTTTATTATTTTGGTCATTTTGTGCCATTTTTTATGCATTTGTTTCAGTCTTTGTTGCACCACATTTTGGTGATTTTTTGCATTTTTTTTGTGATATTCATGTGCAGCTTGTTGATTTTACGTCTCATTTTGCATTTCGTCATTTTGTTCCTCATTGTGGTTGTTTTGTTTCCCTTTCTGGACATTTGTTTCACTCTTTGTGGTCATTTTGGTTGCTTCACGTCGCATTTTGGTCATTTCTTTCCTCATTGTAGTTGTTTTGTGCTCCTGTCTAGTAGTTATTTGGCTCCCTGTTGCTTTTTTATTAAATTTTGGTCATTTTGTGCCTCATTTTGGTTGTTTTAAGTCACTTTCTGGGAATTTCTTTGCTCCTTGTGGATTTTTTTTTCATAGTTTGTTATTTGTATGCAATATTTTTGTTGTTTTGGTCATTTTGTGCCATTTTTTGTGCATTTGTTTCTGCTTTGTTGTGGTTTTGCGTCACATTTTGGTGATTATTTTTCAGGTTTTTGTGATATTCATTTGCAGCTTGTTGAGTTTGCATCACTTTGTTCCTCATTGTGGTTGTTTTGTGTCCTTTTCTTTCAATTCGTTTGACTCCTTCTGGTCCTGTATTCTTCATTTTGTGCTACGTTTTGTCTCATTTTGCTTGTTTTACATCTTGATTTGGTTTCATTTGTATGTTTTTATCCTTCAGTTGAAGGTTAGCCTGCTGCTTCTCTTCTGTCACATTGGTTTTCTTCTGCGCTGTGGTTTAATTATGCAGTTAGAGAGGAAAATGCAGTCAGATGCATTGAATATTCTATCAAAACTGAGCTCTGTTGATGTGAAACAATTTAAGATTCCCCTCAATTCAATGAAAACATCATGAATTACAGCCACATTATCAATCAAACATTTCAGATAGCTCCGGTTTCTCTTTCTGCTGCGGAAAGTTAAACATCAGTCATGAGTCAGGAGTTGTTCTGATTAATAGGTCACATATGTGAAGATAAGGTGAAGTTATTTACTTTGTATTGAGAAGCAGCTGAAATGGAAAAAGGATCATAAAAACCTGCAGCAGACAGATAAGAGATGTGAGATAAGGCGGCCTGGGGAGGAGGAGGAGAGGGAAAACAGAGCGATCTGAGCCCAGGGACGAAGAGGAAACCGAGAAGACAACAGAGAGGAGAGACACATGTGAGGCTTCGGAGGGTTTTTCCTGCAGAGCTGCAGACGTCAGGCCTCATCTGGAGACATCAGCTGCTCTGCTGGGATTTCACCTCCTCCACACTAATGAATCGGACACAATGAGCTCCTGGTTTTCAATCAAATAGAAACCTGTTCAGCCAGGGTTAGAGAACGAACCTCCTGCAATTAGAGTCCCTTTAGGTACGCTGGAGATGATACAAGTCTCTTTCTGATCATTTTGTTTCTCATTTTGTTTGTTTCAAGTCTCTTTCTGGGCGTTTTAGTGAATCTATGCGGCCATCTGAGTCACATTTTAGACATTTTGCGCCACAGTTTTGTTGTTTTTTTGCATTATTTTGGTTGTCTTGCATTTCATTTGATTGTTTTGTTTCATACTGAGGCATTTATTTGGATCTTTGTGATCATCTTAATCATATTTCAGTCATTTTATGCTCATCTTGCATCGCATTTTGTTGTTGTTTTTTGGGCTCATTTTGATCGTTTTAGTTTTTCTGCTTCATTTTGGTCGTTTCGTATCTCATTTGGTCATTTTGTCCCTTTCTGGGCATTTATTTAGATCTTTATCTGCTTTATGGTACATTCTGCTTGCTCTGGGAAGGGTTCTGTTGGTGTTGGCGCTTTGAAATGTCTGTAGATATGATTAAGTGCTTTATAAATTAAAGTTGATTGATTGAAAGTTGATTTTGTGCCTCAATTAGGTCTTTATTACCCCTTTTCCACTGAGCTGGTTCCAGGTCTAGTTCTAGAGCCAGAGCCTGACTTAGCACCAGGTCTTTATGTTTCCACCACCTAAGCACCTCCAGGTTCTAAAAACTGGTACTTAGCAAGCACCAAGTCTTTGCTGGGCCAGAGCTAAGAACCGAGTACGTCACCAGGACGTCCCTGGTCCGACCGCAGATGTGTTGGAATGACTCCAGGGACACATGGAAGATTTGCACAAACTGTTGGAGCTGAAATCCGGTACAGTTGTGTCCCACCAGTAGCGCGATCGTGGATGTGCCCAGGCATCAGCCGACCTCTGCCTCACAATCAGCCTGAAGACCATCTATAGAGATAAACATAGATATTATCATCAATTTATTGTTTAACTGCTATGTAATGGATACAAGTGTAGTCGTTTTACGGTGACACAATGGCTCCATCTTGGCTCCTTGCCAATGGAAAAGCAAACAGGTTCTTAGGAGGAACCAGATTTGAACCAACCAAGCACCAGAACTAGGACCTGGATCTTCTTGGTGGAAAACGGGTATGTGTGTCTTATTTTGGTTGTTAGATTTTGTGTCCTATTTTGGTTGTGTTGTATCTAATGTTGGTAGTTTCTGATCTCATTTTGGTTGGTTTGTGCCTCATTTTCATTGACCATATAAAGCTTTATTAACCTAAATACTTTAACTGCACAGATTCACAGTTTCTACAGTGAAATACTTGGGAACGAAGCTGTTGAGCTCAGGATGAATGCCCAACCATCAGGGCTGATAATTCATTTTCATTTTCAGCAAACACTTAAATAGCATCTTATAATTTCCTCTGGAGAATCATGATGTCTTTTTCTGGTGTATAAAATGGATTATTGCAGTTGGTTTTCTATAAATCGATTGATTGCCATTAATAATTTACCTGATTGTTTTTTTGTGTGTCACTTTCTGGGCATTTTAGTTGTTTTGCATAATTTAACCGATGATGAAGAAGAAGAAGGTCGTGCATGTCAGGAAATGTATTGTAGATGAGCTGTAGTACCTGGTTGTTCCAACAGGTGGAGCCTCTAGGAGGCGTCACTCAGACTACAGGTAGTTTTGTTGACAATCAGAGTGCATTGTGGGGGTTTAGCTAGCAATGGGCACCATGACAAACACTTCTGTAGCGGTTAATGGCTTCGGCTCACTCCTTATCTTGGTTGTTTCAGTTGTGTGTTTCATTTTGATCATTTTGTTTGTTAAATGTTGCAGCTCATTTTGGTGTCTTGAGGTCTTATTGTGGCTGTTTTGCATAACTGAACAGATTTAAAACATATTGATCGATAAAGCAAAAGAAGAAGGTCGTGCATGAACAACAAAATATGTCGTAGATTAGCTGTAGTACCTGGTTGTTCCAACAGGTGGAGCCTCTTACTGTTTAATACTATAGCGGCTAGAGGAGGCGTCACTCAGACTACAGGTAGTTTTGTTGACAAGCAGAGAGCATTGTCGGGGTTTAGCTAGTAAATGGGCACCATGACAAAGACTTGTGTAGCGGTTAATGGCTTCGGGCTCGTTCCTAATCCCAATTTATTCTGTCCACAACCTCACACATAAACTTTTCTGCCTTATGTTACTGTTAATGGCAAAAATGAAGAAAATATCAGCTCTTCTTATGTATAATTTAAGACTTTATCATTTCGTCTGAGGCCTTTTGGAGAGAATTTGCTGCTTCTTTAAGAGTTTTAAAGTCTTTCAGATGTTCTGAGCGACTCTTTCCTCTTCATTTCATACACAGATAGACGGTATAAGACTGCTGCTCTGATCTGCTGCCAACAAAATCTGATAATGTCATAAACTTCAGCTCCTATTAGTCAAACCCTGCATTACATTCATTACTGGTGAGTCTCATTATTGAAAGCTGTTAGCCTCTGTTTTCATCACAGTAAAGTTTTATTTCAGTTTGTAATAGATGTAACACTGCAGATCAAAATGAATGAGAAAAGCATTTTGTGATTTTGGCAGAAAAATGTGTATGTGTGGCAGTGTTGATAAAGAAAGGTTGAAAAAGCCTTCATCAAATGCAGCAAAATGACAACAAGGAGACAAAAAATGTAGACAAAGAGACACAAAATGACCACAAAAATGTAATACTATCACAAAGAGAAACTTAATCATCACAAAAAAACTTGAAATTCACCACAAATAGACAAAAAATGACCACACAGAGAGACAGAATCACAACGTGGAGGCACAAAATACACACAAAAAAGTAAAATAACCACCAAAAAAATGACCAAAAAGAGACACAAAACGACCACGAAGAGACAAACGAAACACAACAAAAAATGACCACAAAGAGTCAAATTGACCAGAAAGAAAAGTAAAATCACCACGAAAAGCTGCAAAACAACCACAAAGAGAAAAAACATAAACACAGAGACACAAAACCACAACCAAGAGAGATAAAATTACTAAAAAGCGAGACAAAATGACCATTAAGAGACACAAAACAACAAGGAGGCATAAAATCAACACAAACTATGTAAAAGGACCACAAAGAGATGTAAAATCACCATAAAGAGTCGCAAAACAACCACAAAGACACATAAAACAACACAAAAGAAGCAAAATACAACCACAAAGAGACACAAAATGACCAAAAAGACACACAAAACAACCACAAAGACACACAAAAGAACCACAAAGAGACACAAAAGAACCACAAAGAGACACACAACAACCACAAAGAGACACAAAACAACCACAAAGAGATACACAACAACCACAAAGAGACACAAAACAACCACAAAGAGACACACACACACACACTACACACACTCTACACACACTAATACACACTCTAAACACACACTCTGTCCATATGAGCAGCTCCTCCTCGGGTCTCTTCT
>OMNN01075018.1:0-12758 GCA_900302755.1 Chromis chromis | reverse complement strand
CGTCTGCAAAAAAAACAAAAACAGAGTTGCCAGTGGAGGCGGAGCCGGCGGCCCAGTGACAGCGGTAGCAGCATACGTGATCAACCCCCTGCCATGACTGAACACCGGCCCCAAAAAAAGTGAACACCAGCCCTCGCGGCCCATATATCAGACCGGCCCACCGGGAATTGTCCCGGTCCTCCCGATTAGCCACTCCGGGCCTGGACATGAGTAACCACCCCTCAGCGGCTACAGAACACACAGGACACGAGTAACTACCACTCAGTGGCTAAAGAAAACACTTTAACACACACAACACACAAAGACACGAGGCACCAAGGCGAACTGTTCACATTAAATCCCAGCCGCCCCCACTGTAAATTTGGTTTAGGATTTATAGCCGGGTGTGGTGATTGCTGGTGTCTTGTTTGAGGAGGGACCTGGGTTGTGGACCAATCTGGGTTGGGAGGTGGGGAGAACAAGGGCTGAGAGCAGGTCTGGAGCTCCAGGCCAATCATCTCTGATGTCAGACAGGTCTGGAGCACAGTCTTAGGACAGCTGTAATTAATTCAGTCTCCAAAAGCTATCTCTTCCACACAGAGACTTCATGAAGTCCATTGCAAACCACACGGCCACCACACTTTGGTCTTATCAACCTAACTTGATAAGACCAAAATCATGGTGCAGAGCATGGTGATTTATACACATCCATATTCAGAAAGCCTACTGACCGTAATACCATACTAAGGGCAGACAGTTTCCACCCACCTTGGATAATTGAGAATATACCCTTCGGTCAATTTCAGAGGCTCAGAAGAAACTGTGACTCTGAAGCAGATTTTGAGAGACATGCTCAAGATATGGGTACCAGGTTTAAGAAAAGAGGTTACAAACATAAGACTATTGATAATGCATATAATAAAGCAAAAAAGCTTACAAGAGAACAACTTTTGGTTACTAAGCAAAAAACACAAGATTCTAATCAAGTCTATTTTGTGACACAGTATGGGAATCAGGCCAATGCAATTAAACAAATCATAAAAAGAAATTGGGAAATCTTGAGAAGTGACAGCCTCCTTAGAGAGGTTCTCCCAGATGCTCCCACTGTCAGCTTTAGACGAGCCCCCACCCTTAATGACAAATTGGTGAAGAGTCATCTCACTGTATCTCGCCCCAAAACATGGCTTAGTACAAGAAAAGGAAATCACAAATGTGGCAACTGTAATCACTGTGACAATATGATCAATGCCAATCATTTCACAGATGTCACTTCAGGTTGCAGATACGACATTAAATCATTTATAAATTGCAACACCACATTTGTTGTGTACAGACTGGAATGCCCGTGTGGCCGTTTTTACATCGGTAGAACTAAACGCAAACTGAAGGCACGATTGGCTGAGCATAAACATGCCATCAGGACAGGTAACTCCCAATACCCTATGGCTCTGCATTACAAGGAGACCAACCATGGCAGTAGTGATACCCTGAAGATCACAGGTATTGAATGCATAGCCAGTTCAGTAAGGGGAGGAGACAAGTTAAAAAGACTCTTAGAATCCTTTTGGATTTACACCCTAAAAGCTACACAATATCCAGGCTTGAATGGTGAACTTCACTTCTCCCCTTTTCTCTAACTCAGGTGGGATCCAACCTTTTGCTCTTATTTGTGCCCTGCCTCGGCTTCCTGACAATAGAAACCCTTATTGTCTGTTTATTTCTGATGATTCCTTGTTTAGTGTGGTGGTTTATGGTACTAGAAATGTCTGTTATTGCAGTTTGCTTGTATATTATGTATTGCTCTGTTTTCTTGTCTGTTAAAAATATATGCAATTTCTTGTCTCCAAGGTCCGCCCAGACATGTGACCTCTCGCTATAAATAGGAGGATACATATGGGCGGCCATTTTATATCAGCCCTGATGAAGGCCTACAGGTCGCAACGCGTCGGCTTCAACTTTTAAATTGTTTGGCCATGCTGAAATAAAGGCTTTTTATATTCCAGCCCTTTTCTGAGTGCCTCAGTTCCTGCTAGCTACAAGACCAAAATCACTTAGTAACAAACTAACCAACTTAGTCATCAGTAGACCTGCAACTCCTTTGCTCTTGAAATAAAACAGCTGTTTTTGTGAAAGGCGTTTGGCTGCTTCGGAGAGAGCATAGATTGATATGATGGCGTTCCCATCAGAAAGGACTGTCTGACCACATGTCAAAATGGCAAAAATGTTCTAAATACAGCTTACACTTAAAATGCTGCAGTTTTTTTTTAGTGGAGCAGTATTTTTAGGTTGGCTAAAATAATTTTTATGTGTAAGGACCTCAGAATCTTTGTGAGGCGTTGTTGGAATTCAGCATGCAGTGCAGGAACTGTATTAGAGTGCCAAGAAATCATTACTGCATTTATTCAGTTCATCAATGAGGCTAAGTGAGATAAAAAACTAGTCATGTATTTGTAATCAATAAGGTTCCATATGATATATACCCTGTAGGTGATGCAAGGCTCCCCATTTAGTACTCAAACAGATTTGTTTGCTCCTGATGAACACTGATGCTTGCCAACCATACAATAACAAGATATCATTTTTATCAACAAACAATAATTTTAAGAATGGGATAATTGTGTAAGCCCCAAAGATGGGGCTTACTTTGTAGAAAGGGTCGTTTGAGTTATCCACTAAATGGATTGAGGACATTATCTCATCAAAGGGATTCCTTCACATTGTATTTGATATGGCTTCATTGTAAATATTAGGGTCATATGATAAAAACATGTGCTGCAGGACAGCAAGATGTAAGAAGAACCCTGTAGAAAGTCAGCAACTTATTAATGCTAAATCAAGTGTCTTCTGGTTTGCATAGAATAGGTGTTCAATAACGACCTCCCTCAAAGTTGGAGGCTACATCAACAGAAACAAATTGACTACATTAAGTTTAAATGGTAAATAGTAAATGGTCTGCACTTATATAGTGCATTTTTGTACCTTAGCGGTTAGTTAGTTACCTCTGTGGCTGTAGTTGGGCTATATGTCCTGAAACCTGGAATCTTGGACATGGCCAGCCATTTTGATCTAGGGCTGTAACTGAATCACTTTAAAATGCTATAATATCATTGCCATTGTCTGGACCAATTCCAGTGATGAAAGGGAGCCACCATCATGACGTTATAAGAACTGTCGACTCACTCAATTTCTGACTGAACTGAACCTTAATGAACCTACATCACACACTGGTTACTTTACAAGGCCATGTTCCTTCAGCAGTAAGGCTCAGCTGGCAACTTTTAGTTTCTCTCTTCAGTTAACCTCAGTGGGCGCTTGAATAGAAGAATTTGAGTTGAATCTAATTTAATTAATCCTTTCATTCACAAAGGCTTTCTAAAACTGCTTTGTTTTACATTACCATGTGTTCTTCTGTCAGCTGAAATGTGTATACTATTACTTAAGCACTCTTGGCTTGCTAGTCTAAGTTACCAACGTTAGTGCCCCTAGTAGTCAAAAAAAATTACAGAGAACCTTTAAAGTAGTCCAAATTTTCTTGAGTTCAGCATCTGTTAAATTTGTAGCTCTGCTGTCACACAGAATGCTCTTAACAATTCATCACTTGGCTTTCTTGCAGCTTGCATGCATTGCGTGGTTTGGTTTTATTTAACAAATTTCCCTAATGTTAAAACATTTTATTGCTCATAGGTTCTTTCAGTGTTTTGTTTTTTGGACACAGCTAAGCTATAGATTGCAGTGTCTGCTGTGGTGTCCGCATGATGAAACAGGGATAATTCTCCCAGAGCAACAAGTTGATAAAATCTACTTCAGGCCTGAAAATATGGTACAATAGGAATCAGATTGAAAAAATACCTGAACCACCAAGTACTATCCAGTTTATCCAGAACAGCCGACAGTTTCATGTTTAATAAAAGGCTCACCTTTCATCTATAGTTAATTTATAGTTCATTCATATATACAGACCTTTTTTCTTTCTCTTTTTGGTTATATACTGTAAGTACATATCTTTTAATGCCCAATATTAAGACAAAAATAACTGTTAGTGTGCCACAATATTAAGTCTAATGAAAGAATTCTGAAAGTTATTTTCAGTCATTATCAAAACTGTTTTTATTGATCCACCCGCTTTTATTTATGTTTATTATTTCTATGCATCTGAGCATGATGTTGAGATGGAGAAAGAGTTTCTATTTTTGTTTGTAAAGGTGTAGCTGGGTCACCCCATCTCAAGTTTTTAGAATAATTTGTACTCAACCATAACTGATTTGCCTGAACATTTATTACCAGAAAATATGAATATTTATAAAAGTATTTGTGATTTTTTTTCTTTTTATATCATATACTTATACTTACTTATACTTTCTGAGATTTTAATTTGTTTTCTTTATTGCCTGTCAGCCTACTTTTAGCACATTTTTTTGCACATTGAAATTTGAGGCTATGCATTGAACAATAATATCTCAGGAACTATTTAAAGGTAAAACCAACTTTATCTTGGAAAGTACTTGATGTATTCATCTAAATCTTTTCAGATACGATTTAATATATCCATAGGTTATGATAAAAAAAAAATTAAGCAAATCAGCAATGGTTGAGCTGAAGGCCCCTGATGGTTTGACATGAGGGATAATGTAATGGTATTTCTTTTCTTCGTAGCACCATCAGAAGACCTGCATAATTAATATTTTCTGTCCTCCCTGCATCTGGTCTCAGGAGCATGTAGGACTAAGAAGACATGGCCAGTAAGCTTCTCTCAGGAGGAGCTGAGGAAACGCCTTACACCAATGCAATACCACATTACCCAGGAAAGAGGAACTGAGAGGTAGGAGGAACTGCTGTCACATAAGAACTTTTTTTTTTTTTGTTGCCATGCCTAAGTTTTTAGTGATCACTCACTGTTTATCATCATGGCATGTATTAACAAAATAAACACTATTTTGCATGCAATCTAAGCAATTTATACAATGAGGAATATAAAAATGTATGACAGTAAAAAGCACTGATACTGCAAATGATGCAATGCAGGAATGCAGAAAACTGTTTGTGTGTTAATATATTTATTTTACCGATCAGTGTAGCCGTTTATTTCTGACAGCTGTAAAACTCTAAACTTCATACATTGAAACATGATATTGTATTGAAGTGCATTTAGGTCTGACACTGTCCAATAATGCAGGATATCACTTTTAATTGGACTTTAATCTCACATTTAAAATTTTTGGCCAAATCAAAGTGAAATTAATGTTACTGATTGAATATTCACTGTAATAAATACCAATAGAATAATCCATATTGTAATCTGTGTTCTGTCAGCTGCAGTATCAGCAGTGTAAATGGACTTGGCAACAAACCAGGACCAAACATAAAAACATATTTATGCGATTTCTGCATCACCAAGTAATACATGTCGGGTTCTCATGTCAATGCAATGCATACAGTGTGTGATACTATAACTGCATGGCACCATTCAGTGATATAGATAACATACAGCTCAACATATTTGCAGATAAAACATATTCCCTCAGCTGAGAATCTGTATCACTTCCAAAGAATCTTCAGTAAACGTTTGGTTAAAGGGAGATGCTTCTTTCAGTCGATTTAAATCCGAAACTCTGAACATAACCTGCTCCAGACCAGGTTAGCTCCAAAGCTACCATGGTGATCTAGCCAGGTTAAAAGAGAGCCTCCTTTGTGATAATCAAAACTCTGATTTTAGGCTCAACATACCTCACTAACCCACTAATCTCACTTCGTAATACAGCCCTCAGGTTAGCTAGTTTGAATATGTATCTCATCAAGAAAAACTAGCTGAGTTAAAGTCAGTGTGATTCTCATGAACTAACTGTAGTGTAACTGAGTGTAGACTGTACACACCATGGGTATGAATACATTGACTGTTGTGTAATCCAAAGTATGATGTTTTATCCTAGGATGTTTTTGTCTTGTGAAAATGTTTGTGTTGTCCTGAGTGAGACCATAGACAAGTCTAACTGGACAAGTTTATTTTATTTTATGAATATGATTCCTAAATTTAATACAAAATTGCCAGAGCCATTAACAATTCCAAGTCATGGTAGTCCCGTCAACTGCTGCTGTAACTATAATGATGATAGCTACTACGTTACAGCCAGCTATATTCCACATTACTTTTTTCAAAATGGTACAGTCAGGAGGAAGACTCAAGAATGCATGACTCAGCAGCTAGATAAAAGTCCAAAGGTTTATTGTATAAAGAAGCACAGTAATCTGGAAGAGGTATCCAAAACACACATTTAAGTTCAGTGCTCAAAACAGGCAGGTTCAAAAACACACAAGAAGCTACAGATTACAAAGATAAAGATTGGGGCGCTGGCATGGGGGCACAAGACAAACTGGGAAAAAAGATGAGGAAATGAGGGCATCCCTAACCAAACCATTTACAAGAAGTGTCTACTGCATACACATAACAAATAGCCCAGATGAAACATGTTTACTGAGAGAAGACACAAATACAAAGGAATGAGTTTTTCAAATAATCATGTTTCAAATCATGATTCATAAATTCCAAAAACATGCAACCCAACAACAAAAAGGAGAAGAGTTGCTTAATCCTGTTTGATTTCAAACGATAATGTGACAATCTGATGAGTATCAAGTGATACTGTTGAAAAGTGCTTTGGGTTGGTAGAGTACAACATGAAAGCAGTAGCATACCACTGTAGTATTGATATACACCACTAAACCAGGAGTCCTATATCAACAGCCACTAAATGGTCTTGGTGTCATTTTGAAAGTTGCAAGCTGATGCTGTTGCATATTGTACTTGCTTCAGTACACCCCCAACAGTTCATGGTCTGTCACTCCTCAGACCACTGTCAGTGGGTATGCAGCACTTCTGACACTTCTGTGGGAGCACCCCACAAACCTTGTCTTTTGAGAGATGATCTGAGTCATTTGTGTGTCCATATCAATTTGGTCTGTTGGTCAAATTTTTACACCTAATAAACAGGATTTATTTCTAAAATAGAAACCTAGTTTAAGCTTAAGCTTCTTTACAAGGGTCTAAAAAGTCTAAAAGTTAAGCGTTCATCAATTAAAATACCTAGGTACTTGTATTGTGTCACTAGTTCAATCTGACTGCCCTGCATGGTTTTAATGATAGGTAGAGAATCTACTCTCTTCCTCGCATTAGAAAAAAGCATCATTTTAGTTTTTGAGGCATTCAACACAAGCTTTAAGCCAAGCAGCCTGCAAATACTTGAGATTGAGCAAGGGTAGCACCACGGCAGTAAATTACAGTATCGTCAGCATAAAAATGAAGCTGCGTATGTGGAATGTTATGACCCAGGTTATTAACATAAATAGTAAATAAAAGTGGACCCAGGACAGAACTCTGGGGGACCCCTGATGTGACAGGTAATACAATAGAGAGACTATTATCATATTTAACATACTGAGTTCTCTCAGAGAGGTAATTTTCAAACCAGCCAACAGCCTGCTTGGACAACCCTACATTGAGCAGCCGTTGCTTCAGGATGTGGTGGTCAACAGTGTCGAAGGCCTTTGAAAGATCGATGAAAGGAGTGGCACAAAATTTCTTATTATCCAATGCCTCAATTATATCATTGGATTACCTTTAAGGATGCCATGATGTTACTATGTTGTTTTCTGAATCCAGACTGGTACGGGGAGAGAATGTTATTAGCATTCAGGAAGTACTTCAATTGATTACTTACCAACCTTTCAAGAACCTTCGACAGAGCACATAGATTAGAAATAGGTCTATAATTGTTGAGTGAAGTAGGGTCCCCTCCTTTTAACAGTGGCAGTGCATGGGCAGATTTCCACACTCTTGGGATGACATTTTGAGTGAGAGTGAGGTTAAAAATGCTTGTTAAAGGTTTTGCGATAAAAATATGGTTCCAAATTGTCTGGACCTGCAGGTTTTTTAGTGTCCAGCGAGAGGAGAGCTCTACGAAATTCATCCACAGAAAAAGGAACAAAATGGAAGGACTGACCATTAAAAATAAACTCATCAGTCATATCTGAAGAAGGCGAGTGTTTAAGGGTGGGGACTGGTTGAACAGAGAACCTGAGGCAATGAAATGCTCATTAAAACATTTGAGCATGACAGATCTTTCAGAGATAGATACTTTGTCCTTAACAATGCAAGGGGGCAGTTCATTACGAGTATCAGTGGCTGAAATGGATTTAATAACTTTCCAGAAATTTCTAGGGTTATTTAAATTATCAGTTGTTGCAGAAAAATGAAATTCAGACTTGGCTTGTATAATAAATGAAGTGAAACAATTGTGTAGTCGCCTAAAATGAAGCCAATCTGCCTTTTCCTAGCCTTTGCCCAAGCCTGATTTCTCCCGTGGAGTAACTTTGTGAGGTCAGGGGAGAACCAAGCGTTATCTCGACCTTTTACTCTAAACCTCTGTACAGGTGTGTGTTTATCTACAATATCCGAGAACCAATCATAAAAAAGTTTCCAAACATTTATATAAAATAGGCCAAAATAATTCATATAAAAAACCTTGGTCAGAAAAATGCTTCATATCACGTTTGATAATAAAACGAGGCTTGCACTTGGGAATTTTGGCATTTCTAATTGCAGCAATTACGCAATGGTTGCTCACATCACTTGCAAAGACACCAGTCTCAGAGTACTTGTGGGGGGCATTAGTTAAAAATAAGTCAATTAAAGAGGATTTCTCTGGATATTTGGGGTTATGGTGTGTAGGGCTCTCGATGATTTGAGTAAGATTCCGAGAGCTACTCAAGTCTTTAAAATCATTGGATATAGGCTTTAACCAATCCCAATTCAGGTCACCTGTCAGAATGATCTCACTGTACTACAATTGTGATAGTAACTGCGAAAGTGTTGGGAGTGCTCCAGCAACTGCTGATGCGGTCTATAGCACCCGACTACAGTAATATAACACCCTTTTGATAGCACAATATTTAGGGCGAGGAACTCCAATTGTTTACTGACAGATTTAGAGAGCACAACATTAACAGGAAATTTGCTCTTTACAAAAATAGCTACCCCACCCCCTCTCTTGGGGCGATCAGTTCGATAAACATTATCCCCATCAATAGAGATGACTTTATCCACAATAGATTTAGTGAGCCAGGTTCATATAGAACAATAACGTCAGCATCAGTTGATTTAGCCCAGATACGTAACATATCAATTTTAGGAAGGACACTACGAATGTTCAGATGAATAATACCCAGACCAGACCTACACTTAAACTCAGCTGGAGTATTACAAATCTTAATATCAGCATCAGCTGGGCCAGGGTTGGGCTGTATGTTACCAGAGATTAACAATAAAAGAACAATCAAGTATCTCTGCTTTGTAACCCTAGAGGGAGAGTCATTATATTTACAAACTCAGCAAGATAATTCTCAGAAAACACAAAACAGCACAGTACAAGTATGTGAGTGTTCCTCCTCTGGTACACATCTCCAGCGATAAAAAGTTGATCCATATCTCCAAAGCAAAGGCACAATAAACAACACAAGAAAGAATTTCATTGTCAGTATTGCGGAGCAGAGCAGAAAGGAAGAGGAAATTACCCGACTTAGACTGGCAACGAACAGGCAGGCAGGCAGAGGAGCCTCTACCTCTGCCTGCTAGAGCAGGCAGAGGTAGAGGCTCTAGCTCTAGCTCTAGCTCGCAGGAGAGGCCCAGGCTGTAGCTAGCAGGAGAGACCCAGGCTGTAGCTAGTAGTAGAGGCCCAGGCGGTAGCTTACATGAGGTGGAGGCTAGCTGCTACAGGGCTAGAGAAGTCCACCTGCTGCTGGGCTAGTGGAGGCTGGCTGCTGTAGGGCTGGTGGAGACTAGCTGCTGTAGGGTTGGTGGAGGCTAGCTAACAAACCTAGGGGATTTAATCTGTGAGTGGACATGATGTTTGCACTGATTAATTTATGTGTTCTCTTGTTATGCCTGCCTGTTCTCTTGTTATACCACATGTAACTTGGCTAAGACCATATTTTTTTAATTGATACACACAGCTTCCAATAAAAACACAAAAAGCACTAGTTTGGTCTCATGAATATAATATTTGTTGCTGCACAACTAGACCTAACCATGTTGAAAACATAACAAGTCCTTGTTTGTTCATTATGGCAAGCCATTCAGTTGTACTAATACAGCCTTTTTCACAGTGCCTTTACTGGAGAGTTCACACTTCATAAAGATGAGGGTACCTATACTTGTGTTGTCTGTGGGGCCTTCCTGTTCAGGTAAGAGATTAAATGTTTCTTTGTGTTAGCAAGTGCTTAACATCACTTTTGATTAATGTGTATGGCATGGGATAAGGTTACAGAAAGAAATGCTGCCAGATAACATGTCTTAAGAGTCTAAAAAATCAGCAATCACCAACTGTGATCAGTTGTGACCTTCTCCTAAATGTTTTTATTTTTATTTTTTTTACAAAAAGCCACAATACTCCACTACATTACGAAAGACAAAGCACTTTTAAGTACTTAAAGTAACTTTTTTTTTTCTAACTGACACTTTTGTTTTATTTTCTAGCTCAAACTCTAAATTTGATTCAGGATCGGGTAAGTTGAACTGCTGTCAGCTTCTCACTTCTACCTCTGTTGTCTTTGCCATTTTACAAGCTAGGAATGTGTTTTGCTGAAACAAGCCACATTTCTGAGGCTTGAAATTCTTTATTTGTGGTGACTGAAAATAGTTTACTATTTGATTATTTGTTCTAAAGTGTCTGATTCGACTGCCAGTCTCACAGTTGTATTGCCACATTCGTGTTAAAATGTGGTTATAAAACAATGGTTCATTTTGACAATATAGTTCTGGTGAGTGTCTGATTTTTTACATGAAATCGCTTAGTTTTCAAGGGAGGATGTGGAGGAAAACAAACTGCCTTTTTTGGACTGGGTTGTACACATTAAGAAAAATGGAAGCCTCAGCATTGAAGTTTACAGAATACCTAAACACACAGACCAATAGCTGCAGTTTGATTTCCACCCACTGGAGCAGAAGCTGGGTGTTATCAGAACCTTAAGGAGCACCCATATATTATTAAAGTACTGAAAAACTGTGCACCCTGAAGAATCACCACCTTTTTGAGGTGGAGGGGTTTGTGACAATTAGGCACCTAATTATGAGAGAGAAAAAAATCCAGCAAAGTAGTAGCTGAAACTGTTTCCCAAGATCTTACAAAAGACTGAACACATATTGATTTTTGAACATATCACACTTGTAAATATGGATGGATGTTATTTTCATACAACTTATTTTGTTGGGGACAATAGCCCATGTTAGGTTCTCCCAAGGCAAATTTGTCCTAGGGGAGGGACCATACTAAGAGTGCTCCACAAAACCTCAATGAACTAGCAACAAGCAGTTGCACCACCTCACCCTGGAATAGGAAGATCTTCTGGAGCCAGGCTTAGGAGGGGCGCTTGCCAGCAAGCATCTGGTGGCTGAGTCTTGGCCTATGGGCAGAGCTGGCCTTGTTCAATGTGGCGCCCTAGGCAAGATTTTGTATGGCGCCCCCCTCTGTCAGTGATTCACATGCTGTAGCAAGCGGCGTGGATGATAAACGCTTGAATAAGATGGTCTTTAGTGTACCATGAAGTGATTCACACACTTTAAACTTCAACACACCCAGTTCATTGATCAACGGCAGGTAGTCATCAACCCCGCTACTCTTCTCACTCAGGGTACCAAAAACATTCATAACCCTGAACTCCCATGGTGCATTGCAGCACGACAGTTCAGTCCTGTGATTGGCTGTGTGATCACTACAATAAGCTTACAAAAGAAATCGAAAAGCATTGGCCATTGCTTTACATTTGAATCAATGTGAGCTTTATCATTTTAAGAGTTAATAGTAATAACTAGTTTTAATATTGTAGCGATCTCAGAGGCAGTAGCAAGTACGGGACTGTTGTGCTGCAATGCATTATGGGAGTTCAGGGATATTAATGCTGTCAGCAACATGAGTGTGGAGTGTAGTGGGGTTCATGGCTACCTGCCACTGGTCTACATTTGTATGTGCGACCTCTGGAGTGTTGCTAAGTGTTAACACAAAAAAAAAAGCTAATTTTGGGAGATATTTAAAGAAACCTTCACTTCTGACTCCAATTTCAAACTACCCTGCATCTCTGTTCAATTTAGAAGCATGATATATGAATACTTTGCCAGTTACGTGGCGCCCCCTGGCACAATATAATCGCACCCCAGGTGCCTCCTGGGGTGCTGTGACCTCCAGGGAGCGCCCCAATATTTTCCCAAATTGTGGCGCCCCCTGGAGGCTATGGCACCCTTAGCATTTGCCTATACTGCCCATACATGGCCATACAGCCTTGTGGATGCCCGATCCCGTCAGATCTCGGAAGCTAAGCGAGGTAGGGCCTGGTCAGTACCTGGATGGGAGACCGTGAGGGAACACCAGGAAGCCTGGGTGAATGCAGTGTGAGAGTGATGGTTGGTGGTGGTTGGAGGGGCTGATGGAGCAGATTGGTAGCCTGGCTTCCATCAGTCTACCCCAGGGCAGCTGTGGCTACATACATAGCTTACCACCATCGACTATGGAGTGAATGAATAATGCAATGTAAAGCATCTTTGAGTGTCCAGAAAAGCGCTATATAAAACCAATGCATTATTATTATTATTATTATTGGAAGGGCCGGTCCTGTTTATACTTAAAAATTGTTTGTTAAAAATTGTGAATTGTAGTGTTACAGTTTTACAGTTTAAAATGTGAAGGTGAATGATAATTTCTACAACAAAATACACATCCAAATTGAGCAAATGTGAT
>OMNN01075016.1:0-14403 GCA_900302755.1 Chromis chromis | reverse complement strand
CACACGTAGCCGGGTATCTCACAAAACGAAGATATGTTTCTACGTTTTGTCCTGTCATCCACACGAAAACGCAGATTCACGGCATCAAAAACGAAGCTTTTTAAAAACTCCGACCAAAGTGAAGATTTGCGAATTCTCCGTTTATGCGTTTGCGTGTGGACGTCAATAACCGGGGTTTTGCGTTTCGAAACGTCACTGCCTGCGACAAAATATGTTCTCACGTCACATATGCGACCTGTGTTGCTGTTTCTTGCTCTTGTCCAGGCGCTTTTTTCTTGCTTGTTTTTACAAGCCCAGATTCTGCTCCACATTCAAAAACACAGGCGAAGGACGACGTTAAGTAAGGGATAACGCCCGACGAGGTGTTAATGTTGTTTTTTTACCGTTAAAATCGTAGGTTTTCTCAAGAAGGGCTGAGTGGACTATTTCGTTGTGACGCGTTGCCAAGGTAACCGGCTCTGGCCACAGAACCTGCAGCTCAGTCAGCCGCAGCTGTTACAACCTGAACCATGTAGTAGCATGTCACAATAATACACCAGATATCCATCCATCCATCCACTATCTGTACACCGCTTAAAGGAAACTATAAAATCACTCAGGTTCTGTCTACTGTCTTGCCGTTGTGATAAATAAACTGTGATGTTAACGCATGTTCTGAGTTTCTGTTGCCACGGTTACCAACTAGCATTTGAGCCAGCGCAATCAGGCTGTTTGACCGGAACTTATTTAACCGGTTTTACCTACTGCCACCTAAAGGTCTGGCATGCTTATGAATGTGCTTAAAAATGCACTTCTGCGGTTAGGTGTGGATGATTTTTTTTCCCAAAAACGAGGTCGTGTATACGTAAGTTTTTTTTCTAGACGGAGGGGGCAGGATATTCGTTTTTACAAAAAAACGGCTACGTGTGGACAAGGCCTAAAGCTGGAACACACACATGCGTGATAAGTTCAGGCAGGGTAGGAATGGTGTTTTAATGGATATGCATTTTTTCTTTTTATATATACAACGAACATGACATTCATGTGCATCAGGGTTCACACAGGTGTATCTTTTAAACAAGAAAATACCATATACTAAGAAAATTCTGTCTGTCTGCCGTGCAGCGTTAGCATCATGTAATACTGATGGTCATTTATCATTATGATGCTTCTACATAAATATGTTTTGGGAGGGGGATGCAAACAGATGAAAGTATTGTGTGAATATAGAAAACATGTCACAACTAGTAGGGGCAGGGGGCAGAGAGCAGGGGGCAGGGGGCATGCTTTGGAGGGACAAAATTGTCAAGTATTTGCTTTATATGCTCCTTTTGAGCCATTTCACCCCTGAAAACTAATTATGTAGTAAACCAATCCTACATAAAACGACTAAATGGAGTAAAGTGGTGGGACCTCGATACATGAACAAGATAAAAACAAGAAGATTTAGGTTGGAAATCAGATCTGATCTCAGAGACCTTGAAATGCTGTTTTGCATACTTGTGGACCCATTGCAAAGTCATAACCAAAACACCCACGGACCACTCAGTGTATATAATAAAAGATTCCGTCCTGCTCCACCCACCACCAGTCCTTTACTATTCCCTTACAGAGAAACAACAGTAACTTCATCACATGACAAAAGCAGCATTACCATCCAATCTGCTCGGGCCAGCACAAAGAGAGCAGGAGACAAGAGACATGGTTAGTGAATGAGCAGTAGAGGACAGCGACTGAAGCTTAGTAATACTGAGTATGACGTTGAAACACAGAGGAAAGCACACTTTTAAATATTTCCACATGGCATCTTTAAAACACCTGATTCACCAAAAATGTGTACTTTTCTAACCAATACAACGCAAAATGCTTAAATATATAAATATATAACATCCCTGTGTTAATTATTAGTCCTTTATTTTTAACCATGCAGTCAGATCAGGCATTGTTGGAATGTTCTCCTCTGAGTGCTAATAAAACCTGCTGGTGCAAATCAAAATTCTTGTTTACAGTCTGTTAGGAAATTTTGATTAGTCACTTAATTGCTAAATTAGCAGGAGTGTGTTAAAACAAAACAACATGAAGTTATAAATTCCCATCAGACCTGGTTGAAGTCTCTTTACAGAGTCTAATGTCTGGGTTCTTTGTCCTACTAGTCAGTAAACAAACATGTAGCAGACTTCAGGGATCTAGGGATACTGGCCGTTTCTGCAGCTGATACTTTATGTCGTGGTCTAAATCATTCGGCACATATTCACTGCCACGTTTGCCATCCTTACCTGTTCATGCATGATGTTGGACAGCTCCCTGGCCAGGTCCCTGTAGTTGGCCTTCATCTCATCATGATACTCTTGCTGGTCTTCCTTAATCAGCCGTTCGTTCACCCCTAGTGCCAGACCACAGGCGTCCACAAACTGCCTGAGGAGAGAGTCACGGGCATTTTAGTGCTACGTAAAAGCTTATTCTCTTCTTGTCCTCATTTGGAAAGGGAAGTATCTGCCACAGGAGTATGCCACTTGTTTTTCCAGTTGAAGGTAATATGTGTAACCAATCTGCTGAGGTCCAGACTTTTCTACAGTGGATTGAATTAAAGTGTTCTGCGTGAAAGTCAGCAATCAGTACCTAAAGACCTCTTTGAGCTGTTTGACCTTGTTGTCTGGATATTTCTTGGCACTGCTGTCGTCCAGAAAGGCTCTGGCGTAAGCAAGAGGACCGGCATTTACCTGGACAAAAGATCAAGGCAAAAGATTGTCAATTGTTGATTCACAAATAAATCATTTAGAGCCTCATCTTCTCTCCTGTACCTGAACACAGATGCTGCCTTGCAGTTTGAGCTGCAGGCGGATCATGTCCACCTCAGAGGCCGAACACAGCAGTCGCAGCTCAGCCACCTTGGCACTCATCTCATCTATGGCCACCTCTATGGGGCTCAGGTCCGTCTGGTGTTGGTACATGACCGCTATACGCTTCTTTACATAAGGGAAACAGTGGGTGGCTGGGGGGAAATAGGTTCAGGGTAGAAAAAGTCTGGTTTTAAATGTCAGAAACAACAAAAAAGTGCTACCTTGGATACATATCTACTATCATGTGGCTACTTATCTCTTCACAGTAACATTTACAACCATTCATCACATTCATATTAACCTTGATTCACTGCACATATAAACAGTCATAAGTGTGTCTGTCAGCAGGATTATTAACAAGGCAAGATAACAGCTGGGATAACGTGAGCAGTACATTAGAGTAATCAGCCTCACCTGGCCTTATCTGTTTTATATTTCAAGTGACTGGTTCTAAGGTGGACACTCAATCAACAATAACAGATGACAACCAGGAAGAAAGGAATGTGTTTTACTTCCTGATAAGACTGACTAGAAAGAGAACGAGTACTGTTTCATTATTCCACGTGATGTTTCTTAGAGTAAAACTGGTGCCCAAGCTGCTCAAGTCATTTTCATCAGTATGTGACTTACTGGTAAGCACAGTCCGCCGTTTACACTGCTCCTCCACTCCTCCCTGCTTTTTGCCCGATACTGTGAATGGCGTCTCAAACACAAAGCGCCGGATGTTGTGGCTCTTCTCAAAGTCGGTTTTCCTGTCCTCAAGCTCTTTATCGTCTAGGTAGGGTGTGACGTGGGTCACCTGGATGTAGGCATACTTCAAGTCCAGGTCTTTCGGGTTTACCTGTGGGTGCAAAAGAGACAAACATTTTAGACTGACTCTTTACAAGTTTGTGGTAAGATACCACTAAGACTATGAAAACCTCAAGGGAATTGTTTTATTTTGGGAAAAATGCTTCATGTTTTGTTCAGATTACATGACAAGATCAATATCATTCTATGTTTGTCTGTTGAGCTGGAGCCAAGAGCGGGAGCAAGAACAAACTGCTAGCTGGGGTCTGTCCAAAGTTAGTGCTGCTGCCTACACTTCTAAAACAGACCATCCATCCATCCATTATCTGTACACCGCTTAATCCTGGAGTCTATCCCAGCCGACTGGTCAGGTCGCCAGCCTATCACAGGGCTACACATAGAGACAGACAACCAAGCAAACTCACATTTACACCTATGCACAATTTAGAATCACCAATTAACCTCAGCATGTTTTTGGATTGAGGAAGGAAGCTGGTGTACCCAGTGAAAACCCACGCTGCACAGGGAGAACATGCAAACTCCACACAGGAAGATCCCAGGCGTCCTAACCGGGACGCAAACCGGGGATCTTCTAGTGGTGAGGCGACAGTGCTAACAACCATGCAGCCTCTAAAACAGACCATTTAACACATTCATTTTTGTTCAGTCCCTTTACAGAATATCAAGCTGTGGCTTTACAAGGTCCAGATAACTAGTACTTCATTCAATAACGACATTATCTTATGGGGCTACGTTAGAAAATGCAACATTCAATACTGGCACACCCTCTAATAGCATGACAGGACAACTTGATCAGTTTTTTTTCTGTTTGTATTTGTTAAGTTGGGTTAATTTCCCATTTAGTTCTATGATAAACTTGTTTTTAGTAACAACTCATGTGTGGTCTTCCCTCCTTTGTCCAGCCTTGAGCCATGTACATTACCATTTACAATAAAATGCATTGCACAACTGCTAGGCTCTACCATTTACCATTCATGCTTTCATAGAAATGCACACAAATGTGGTCCCACCTTGCCAGAGTCCTGAATAATCTTGACGTTCTCCTGGCCAAATTTATCCGAGTAGAGCTTCAGGAGCCTCTGGGAAATTTCAGACAGCGGAGTGAACTTTGGCTCCTTGTAGATGTATTCCTTTCCATCCTCATCCTCAAAGAAGCCCTGCAGTACATATACAGAAGGTTACAATACGATTCACAGAAGAAAACACACATCCTTCTTATTTGAAGTGATTCTAACTAGTCCTAACCTAAAAACATTCAGGAGGGGAAAAACATGCAACCATCAGCCTGTTCACCACAGCGCCATACCGTACATACAGTCTATGTATGGTTATATTGATGCAGACATGACAACTACTTGGTTGTGTGTCTGTGGAAAAGCACACAGATGAGTGTGTGGGTGGAAGCAGGCAGTATAATCATTGAAGGGGGGAGTTCTAGAAGTAAAATGGTCAATCCAAGGAAAGGTTAATGGGGAGGAGGAACAAAAAAGACAAGAGACAGGCTGTGTGGCACGTTGCAGCTCAAAGAGAGAAATACAGGAACAAGTATGAAATCCATATGATGGACTTTGTTTTGCAAAGAACAAGAATATAATCTGATTCTTAACACTTTTAGAAACCAGGTTGTGCAATCATCAGTCCACTATAAAGCTAAATCTAGGAAATGTACAACTACTTGTCACGAATCAAATGAAAACACACCAGCCCTGAAACAATATGAAGATGCACTGACATGGAAGGAGGACACCAGGCCAACACACACAGCTATACACACTTACCGCAGCCTTGGAGGGGAGGGGAAAAAAAGAACAGAAATCGCCATTAAAAAGAGTTTTAGTAGGAATACATTGTTATTCAAGGGTTCATGTGTGGGTCAGTGTCTGTGTGGGTGTGTTCCTTCGCTGAACAAGACAAGAGATAAGATGACAACCATGCTATCAAGAGTTTGGACTGAGTTAGTATTCATGCTAGGCAAAAAGTGTTGGTTACTGTATTGCTCATTTGTGTGTGTGTCTGTGTGTGTGTGTGTGTGTATGTTCTTTCCAATTTGGAAATGTACCTGTCCAAAGAAGGCCACTCTGAAGTACGTGCCCAGCAGTCTCTTGCCAGTATGCATCACCTCCATCACTTTGGTATAAGCTCGGTGGAGTGTGTCGTACAGGTGCGTCAGTTTCTGTTCCACAAATTTACAAAACAAATTGTCGTGAGAATCAACCAAGAACACTAGCGAGGAAACAACACCCCAACCGGTCGAGGCAGATGGCTGCCTTCCCTGAGCCTGGTTCTATCGTTGTTTTTTTCCCCCCTCCCTATCCTAGGGTTTTTTTTTGGTTCCTTCCCACCGTCACTGACTGCTGCTCATAGTGAATCCAAAAGCAACTTTGGATTGTTGGGTTTTCTGTTCTTCCTTACTTTGTTAAGCACTATGAGGTGTCGTAAATATGCGCTATATAAATAAATTTTAAAATTGAACTGTGGACCTGGAGGCTGTTGCTCATTCTTCGTGCCAAACCAAAGCAGGCATTATGCTAATGTGTTTCATGGTGATGTAGATAAGTAACACAAAGGAAAGCCTGAACTGCAAACGAGGTGTTTCAGGACGGTAAGGAGAAGTGTTTTTTGTGGGAGTGCATAAGTCCTTTTGGTGTAGACTCTGGGGTTTGTACGTTTGCAGATCTTTTGCCTGTCTTTCATGGGTTTGGGGTGAAGACTACAAAAATCAGGGGTTGTGGAATTAGAAAAAAGGGAACTGCCAGACCTCTGTATCTCTGGTTTTACTGCACTGATTCACTTCTTTAAAAACAAAATTGTCTGTTGTGAATCTGACAGTGTTGTGGGAGAGCATTGCTAAAGTGAGTACATCATTATTCATGGTTTTTCCAGGCTCAGAACGTGACCTTTGGTGATGTACACAACAGTAAACATGATCGGGTCAATGAGATGGTTATTAGGCATTTCCCTGCTATTTCTGACCACTTGATAAACAAAAATGTCGATTATACTTGAGTAAATAAAACCTCAAATAACAAAACTGGCTCAATATTTTCATCTCAGTTCTTACCATTCTGGTGATGAGGGGTTTATGCAGGTTTATGCAGGAATAACCCTATTATTGCACAAACATTTAACTGCAAGCTGACTGTAAATTTGGAGATATCATAAAATACACAAGTAACAGATCACTTGTGCTCTCAAGAGCCTTGAAAATGTAAATCTAAGATGCACACTGTGTTTTCTGGCAGGATAATGTGCTAATACCACTGCTGGTGTCTGTGCTCACTGTGCTCACTGTGCAGGTTACCTCAAAGTCTCTGCGCTGTTCGTAGATGGGAATAATGAGCCTGTAGACATCAGCGATGAGCTCATAACGCTCAGCCTTCCAAAGACCATCCCCACACTCCTCCAACAGCTCCATCAGCACCTCCTGAACACAAACATAAGCACACAGTAAAACATGTAAGCTCCACTGAACTCTCCCCTCCTCCCTGTCATTTCAGCTTAGAATATTTAACGCTGCAAAGAGGGACATTTTTGCTCATTCTTGTTTGTCTTGGAGGCTGTAGTGAACTTAAACTGAGCATAGTGTTCCTGCAAAGACAGCAGATGTGGGCGGTAATAGACCTATTATCTCCTGTCTTTTTATTGGGGCATGACACTGACTCCAGCTCATAAAGAGAAAAGGGTTTTCAGAGCAGATGGAAGGTAAAAGTGCTGTTCATTGCCTACAAATCTGTTGACTAACTCATAAAAGCGTGCACACTGTCAAACCATCACTTTCAACTTTACAGGGTTATCACTTTATCAGAAGAACTGGCCTCTGTGTCAACAAGCCCCCCACTGAAGTTCCCTTGATCAAGACACTGAGGAGTAAGCATGCTGACCCCAACTACGACGGTTCCTTCTGCCAGTAAAGTGTTGCTACAGAAACAACAAATGTACCAAGCCCTGTGTCAAAGTCCGCACTATTTTACTTTAATCTCTTATTACTCTTTGGACAGATAAGAGCTCTAAGCAGCCATTACATGACATGTGAGGCAAAACGTGTGTGGAATTTTGAAAAAAATAAAGTCTAACCTCATTGAAGTGAACATCCTGCATCCCTACGTCCTCCATCATGGCCGCCTCCTCGTCGATGTTTGGAGTGATGACACGGAAAGATGAGCAGCCTTGCCTGAACATACCTAACAAAGAAGAACCGCCATGAGTAAAACCAAACACAGAAAAATAACACAATAAAACAAACACACCTTTCACACAGTGTAAATTCAGTCAAGAAAAGCTATAATGAAAAACACACTTTGACCTTTACAAATACATCAAGTAAAAACTCCATGTTTAAAAGATGGAGGAATGTTTGAATGCAGAGTCCTGTTCCACTGGACTCATCAATAGAATAATAGCCTCACCCCCAAATATCTCTTTATCTCTTATGATGATAAGCGCTATGTGATGACATGTGTTGTAAATATGCACTATATAAATAAAACTGAAATGAATTGAATTGAATTTTCTAAGGTTTGATGGTTGTTTGATTTGTTGCTAACAAGCAGCAACATTCAGTACCATGTCTCTGCCCATAGCATCAGTTCAGTCAGCCAACTCACATGGAATAGACTATTATGTAAATGTAGAATATGTTCAGCATCAGTGTTTTGTGTCTACATACAGGGATTGGGAAGAGATGGTAGTAACTTCCCCCCAAAAGGGAAGCTAGTGGCAGCAGGTGGATGCTGTGGTGCGGGAAGGGCTTTTGAAATGCTGTGAGAAGCAGTGGCATCAAGCTGCAGGGTAGCTTTTAGGATAACAGTGTGGAAACAGGTATGCAACAACAGAACAAGCAGAGCACTGATGGCTTAAATGCACCACCGTGATTAAAAGGATGTGTTGCTGTGAGGGTAGTGGGTTATGAGAGCGGAAGAGTACAGTTGAGCTGTCTGAACTTGCTGATTCTAACACAAGTGGTTCTTGCAAGGTAAAGAGATACTTAGGCAAGACAAAATAATGGTGAGACAAACTAGAAAAACATGCAGCCCAGCAGACATTTGTAAAAGAAAAAAAGGTCAAATCTATAAAATGAATAAATGTTTTTGTGACAAAAATGCATGTGTTTAAATCATCTGCAGGAATGTCAGTCTACTATTTAACACTCTGACCCTGCAATGAACTATTGACTTGTCATGTTATGCAGCAGATCCCCTCCAAAGCCTGAACTTAGTATCCGGTTTGCAGCAAACACGAGAGAGAATCTTATCTCGGGAATGAACACGAGAGTGAACACATGACCCTTGGACCACAGCTCAGGAGGCAGATGACGTCTATTAGTGTGAGTGGAATAAGAAGAACATTGCTCACTTTATTTTCCTCAGTCAAAAGAGACATGTTTGACCCAGATCAAATCCTCTTATTTATTCCTATAATTGTTGGTGTACTTTCCTTTTCTCTAGCTCCATGTTAAAAGGAGGACGAATAAGCACTGAGTGCAGGCTGCCCAAATTTTGATATCACTAAGATATAAAGATTTTTATGACTGTCCATAATCTTTCCTCGCTCCACAACAGGCCAATTAAATTAATTTTATTGAGTTTATTAATCAATCATTGCAGGATAAGCATACCACTAACAAGAGAGCCACATGGGCGGCTGTGGCTCAGGTGGTAGAGCGGGATGTACACTGATCGTAAGGTTGGCAGTTTAGAATAGAATAGAATAGAATAGAATAGAATAGAATAGAATAGAATAGAATGTTTTTATTGTCATCATACACAAGGTGTGACGAAATTCAAAGTTTGAGCCCCCCCACATGCCAAAGTGTCCTTGGGAAAGACACTGAGCCCCAAGTTGCTCCCAATGGCAGGCAGGCAACTTGCATTGAAGCTCTGTCACCATTGGTGTGTGAATGGGTGAATAGGAAATATTATAAAGCACTTTGAGTACCACTAAGGTAGAAAGGAGCTATATAAGTGCAGACCATTTACTATTTACTTCCATATCTCAACTCACCTTTCCTCCACAGGTACTCAGCCACCAGAGCAGCAACATGCACGTAACACATGGCTGCCTGTGATGAAGAAGATAAACACAAAGTCAAGTCTCAGGTAATAATACCAATACCTATAATACAATAATACCTTACTAAAAGGAAAAGCAAGGCATTCAACTACTACAGGATGCAGAATTTTAAGGTTTGAATTGAATTCCAAATGTAAAGTTTGACTGTAAAAATACCTCTGAAAGATCACCGTTCTTGTTGTGGATGCGAGCCATGCTGTCCAGCCAGGTCTTACGGAGTTCGGGGGTGCTGGTGTAGGACTTGGCCAAGCTGTACTGGAGGTCTACCAGCATCTCTGGGTCATTCTCGTGCTCTTTCATTTGTTCCGTGGCCATCAGCACAGTCCTGATGCGTTTTGTCAGGTCCTTCACATCTGAAGGAAATGCTGTGTGCTGCAAAGTACAACAAATCAGGTGTGTGTCTGTTTTTGAATGATACATGTTAAGGATGACATAAAGTAAGAAACAAAACTTAAAACGCCTATGCCCAAAACAGGAGGAATGCATGGATTTACTTAATCGCAAAACTAGTACTGGACAGCATGCCTGCATGGATAACTGAAGATTCACACTCTATCTAGGTAGGAATGAGACATGGCTGATGTAAATAAATGAATGTGACTTTAACTTAATTCAAATTATTAATGAATTAATTGATTCATAACATTGGGAGTATCTATATCACTACAATAGTAACTTAAGCAGATCAGAATGTGTGTCTTCCAATGCTGTACAGGTATTTGATGGAAAACCCAAATCCAATGGGTTAAATTAAAAATCAGAGAATTCTGGATACAAATGTCATGCAGTCAAGAAAATGAAAATAGGCAACTTTTGCAACAGGATAGTGATCTAAGATCTCACAACATGGTGGCCCTCACTGACTTCAATGAGACTCTGTGGAGAGATCTGCCAAACTTTTGCATACCAATGAAAATCAAACATTTCTAAGGTCTTTCCAAATGAAGAGCCTGACCACAAATCCCTGTCTAATATACAATAATATACAAAACCTAAGGATTCACCTGACTTTACCCATATATCTCAGTCCAACATTCCTACAGTTTTTGCAAAAAGTTGAATGTTAGCTATTAATCTGACTCTGTATCAGCACTTTTTGTTATTAGAATACTAGTGGACAATAGTTAACTCTTTTAGTAATCTGCGTTTGTGAGTTGTTCTGTCATGTAAGGATTACTACCTTAAACAGGGACACACTCCTCACCTTGATGTTTTTGTCACTGTTGGCACAATTGTTGATGATGGAGAGAGACTGCTGAAAACGGGTACCCCCAATGCCGATGACATCAGCAATCAGCTGACTGACAGCAATGACCACCTAGGTGAATAAAATGTGGAAAATCAACCAATGACTCTCAGGCCAGGGTACTCAATTCAGTTGAATTTTGTACATGATGGTCACACACAAAAGAAACACAAATGATACAAACTCAGATATACACATACTTGTAGGTGTGTTCGTACGAAAGACTTGCGTCCTGTGTAGTCAAAGTTGCTCTTCATGAGGAAGTAAAGAAGATGGGCAGCGTCACTGCGGATGGAGCTGAGCTTGGAGTTGCAACACTTGAGGATTTCATAGCACAGAGAGGCACACATGTCGGCCCGGCCGTCAAAGAAGGTACATGGGAACTGGAGGACATGGAAATGTTTAGGGGCATTAGAAGAAAATACATCAAGAGGAAACTTGGGATATAATAAAAGATCCAGAATCACATGTTCCCTATGAAGTTAAGTCAGCACCACAGATGCATTAAAATCATCACATTTCATTCACTCACCTTGTAGATGAACGTCCTGAGTGAGGTGAAGACCTGTTTGAGGGCGGCCTCAGACTGAGGGATCTGCAGGAAGCACAAGTGCACCTGGAAGACTTTCTTCATCAGGGGATTGTGACCCAGATCCGAATTTAGCTGGGTCTGAACACGTAGGATGAGCATGTTGGTTAATTGTCAGCCAGAAAACAGTGGGTTAAGATGTCATGCGTGTTGAGGGTTTGTGTGTGCAGTCTGACTCTGGTAATACCTTGAATCCCATGATGAAGATGCTGAGTGTGTCCAGCACCGTCAGACACACCTCTGTAGACACGTTGGCCTCCAGCAGGCACTGACTGCTCACGTCTGCCTCCATGTGAGAGTACACTGCACAGAACAAACACACACAAAGCCTCATTAAAGCAATGCTGTGGCCTACTTGTATTATTTTGCTTTTTTTTGCTAATGATTATTTGCCAGGGGCTTACGTTATGCCACAGACTTGTTATTGTTATTGCCACTATTACTGTCCACCAGCAGAGGTCAGTAGACAGAACACAGGTTCAATCTTATCAAGGTACCTTAATGTCTAACATTGATTTTCTATGATCCTATATGTTTGTGAGTGGCTCTGAGAAGAAATGGTGTGACATTTGTAGGACACTAGGAGGCAGAAGAAATAAAACTAATACTACCAGATTATCCTGTTCAGACTGTTATATAGCACTTGTCCACTTAGCTGTAGTGGGGCTTACTGTTGTTGAACGTGTGAGCATTCTCCAGAGTTCCTAGCTGCTGCAGGCGGGCGTGCAGGATCCCCGCCCTGTTTCGAGACACAGGCAGAGTCAGAGACTTCCTGTCTGGAGCTACAGGCCCTGACCCCTCCTGGCTCCTGTCAAGGAGATGAGAAACACCATTAAACACAGTGAGTCTGGATGGGATATTGTTTGAAGACAAAAAAGTCAAAACTAAGACAAAAAGAAACAAGTGGATCAGATGAAATCAAACAAATCAATGCAACTTTACAGACACTTTCAAGTATCAGTCACACTGAAGATCTTGTGGTGTTGTGTAGATGAAAACAGGAGTGGACAAATGGTGAGAATGTAATCAGACACCAGTGGGAGTATCATGCATTTAACTAAGCAAATAGAGAATGAAAAGCAGCAATCTCTTACCCATGCGGGAGGGGCCTGGGGCCGCCACATTAACCACAAAACAACTTGCCAGCAGTGTTACAAATGAGAGAACAAACCCAGAGCAAAAGATTAGAAAATTCAGCAAGGATTTAGGTTTGTAAGTCTCCATGTGGGTGTGAGTCTTATTATTGCAGAGATAATAAAGAAAATTAGTTTTTAGACATGTAACATCATCAGACGGACCAACTCGGACTTTACCTGGCAATAAATCTCTTTCCCATGTATCTGAACTGATGAAGACAGACTCTGCAGGGAAAGCACAAAATAACAAGCAGTGGAGCAGTGAGACATCGTTACTGAACTGGACACCTTCTTTATTTCATCACCAGTCAATACTAGTAGAAAATATGGATAGTAACAAAAGAAATCCGTCCATCCATCCATTATCTATCTATAATTCTCTATAGGGTCGTGGGGGGGCTGGAGTGTATCCCAGCCGACTTAGGGTGAAGGCAGGGGACACCCTGGACAGGTCACCAGTCTATCACAGGGCTACACATAGAGACAGACAACCAAGCACACTCTCATTCACACCTAAGGAAAATTTAAAATCATCAATTAACCTCAGCATGTTTTTGGACTGAGGGAGGAAGCTGGAGAACCTGGTGAAAACCCACGCTGCACAGGGAGAACATGCAAACTCCACACAGAAAGCTCCTAGGCGTCCTCTACCGGGACGCAAACCAGGGATCTTCTAGCTGTGAGGCGACGGTGCTAACCACTGAGCCACCATGCAGCCCGTGTATAAAAATACTTGACTGTAGTAAAGTGTAATATGATAATAATAATTTAACCTTTATTAATCCCCATGGGGAAATTCATTTTCTGCATTTGACCCATCCTACTATACATGCTAGTAGCGAGAGCAGTGGGCTGTCGCGGTGCAGCGCCCAGGGGGCAGTCAGGGGTTAAGGACCTTGCTCAGTGGCCCAACAGTGGCCGCAGTCGGGGTTCGATCCTCTGACCTTCTGCTCAGTAGTCAGGGGCTTAACCTGTTGCACCACCACTGCCCCCTATTATATATAATGGGGCACGTGTTCCCACAATGCACAAACTTAAGAATGATCAGTTTTTCAAAGGAAACTATTGGGTTGTAAACTACCTCGGGCTATAAATGCTGTGGTATGAAATCACTGGTGCATGTGATTTATTTATTTATACCCTTTGAAATTAAACATTAAATAAATGAAGTAATACAACTTGACATAAAAAATACTCATCATACATTTTTAAAACAGAGCATGTAGTCCAGACAGCATTGGTATTACACAGGATTTATTTGTTGGGATATAATGCTATGTTTTCTTAGTTTGTCTATTTGAGACATGTGTCCACTTATTTATAGGGTTAGATAAGTAGATGGATACTACACTCATATTTGTACACTAAATATGAAGCTAGAGCTACAGGATGTTAGCTAAGCTTAGCTTAGCATCGACTGCAAGCACAGGGAAAAAAGCTAGCAAGGCCAACTCCAAATTTCAAAAATGCATTTCTAATGACCTCTGAAGCTGACTAAGACATTCTGTTACATTTGTTTGATCATTTATTTGCAAAGTCTTCAAATGAGACAAGTAGAATAAAGTGATTTTTAATGAAACATCATGATTTTAAGCTTAGATTTGGTTTATTTTGCAGTTAAAATGGCACACATGATTAGTTTAATGACCATCAGAAAATTGAAATAGTTAATTCTTTTTTTCTTTTCTTTTTTAAAGTTTCTTGCAGATAAATATTGTTATTGTGGCGATGTTT
>OMNN01075002.1:0-13456 GCA_900302755.1 Chromis chromis | reverse complement strand
TATGAAAGTGATTGCTGGTTAATATGTGGTCTTAATGAGTTACGTTTCACTAATTCACAAATATGTAAATGAGAACGGCCTAATTGTGAATCTGGCTGTATTAAAATGCCGTATATGTGAGCACAGAGAGCGAGAAAGAAGCAAATAGATGTAAAGTGCTTTTCTCTTCTTTGCCGGTGCATGGCATTGTGCTCCAGTGGTTTGCCATTGAAACTGCACATTGTACAAAAGATCTGTGATAACTTGAAAGCCTTGGGTCTTGGGAAACTTTTACATCAAAGCGAGTTGGACTTTGCTGCGGCCACCACTGTCTAAAACTGTAGCGCTGACTACACGTGACCAATAGGGGTGTAACGGTACACAAAAATTACAGTTCGGTACGTACCTCGGTACGGAAGTCACGGTTCGACGCAGTACGGTTCGGTTCAGTTCTCAGTTAATGGGAAAATTGAAAGAAAAAAAAAGACCTGCTCATAATTAATCCAAAACATTAGTTTATTTTCTTAAACCAAAGAGCTGTTAGCAACTCACTAAATTAAATTAAATGTACAATGTCGACATACGGCTTTCGTCTTGTCCACTTGTTTTTCTCCTTTTTCGCACTTCACCGGGAAAACGAAGTGATCCCAAACAGGTGATTTTAATGACAGCGGAGCGTCTTCCAGCTCTGGCTTCTTGTTGTTAGCATTAGCCATCCCATTCGCTAGCCATCACAGAAGCGCCGGCAGGAGAATAAACAGTCCGTCACATCCTGTGGTCCACTGGAAACTCCTACTTGTTTTTAGTTCTGCAATACTGTGCAAATGTGAGACAGAGAAGGTCCGCCACAACTGTGGGCACTATGAGGTTTTAAGTTTCGCAATTAAAACAATTCTGTACATTGGCCATTCTTAATAGTATTAAAATTTTCGTACCGCGGCACCGAAAGTGCCTGTACCGAATGGTTCAATACAAATACGTGTACCGTTACACCCCTAGTGACCAATGACTGGAGCCAAAAATGACATCAGTGATACTAAAGAAAAACATGAACTGAAGTTAAAAACAAACAAACAGAAAAGAAAATTGTTTAAAAATATTGATGGTATCACATTTTCAGTGTTAATGTCATCAATTATGCCAACTAACCATGGCAGCTCTGTGTTACTAAATTTGTGGGTGTTTTTCAAAATACACAAATAAACTATAAGAAACTACATAACTATGAATAGGAGAGGTTTAAGATAAGAATATGAAAATGAAAATGAAAATGTTCTTTCATGAGGCCCAAAGCGTCTACTGCCTGTAAGACTAAATCTGACTGAGAGAAAATAGTTCACATACAGTATTTCAAAGCTGTTGTTCTTCTTTATTTACCATAGCAACAAGCCACCAGTGTAACTTCAGTTCAAGCAGAAGAATGGCGCTCTGAACTCAGCCATGTGTACACTTCCTCCTTATCATTGGTGAAGTGTCTTAGTGCTCCATCTGTTCAGCTATTGTCTCATCATCGCCGTCTCAAATTTGTGGAGAAAGACGACTCAAATTGAGAGCGAAAATGGTGCGATTTCATCTCCGAGGAGAGGGGCTCATCTCATTCTATACGTCCTCAACAGAGAGAGGTTTTATGACCTTGGTAATTCTGCTCTCAGTCCATCTCATGTAGGAGCTGATGAAGCGGCTGGAGGTGATTAAAGTCGGCCTCCACTGATGCTCCTCTGTGCTGCTGAGTCAGTGACCTTTCCTGCCATCGGGTCACTGTGCTCAACAAGCTCCTCTCTTCTCTTCTCCTCTCATCTTCCCCCCTTTTCCCTCCTCCCCTGTTTAGCAGTTTGTTTAATGCAGCAAAAACACCAAGGACGAAGCAAATTAAATGATAAACAGGCCGTTACGTCACACCAAAGAACTCTCTTTCCTCTGCACATCTCCGCTCTCTATCGGCATTCATCAAATCCAAGTTGTAACATCTCACATTTTCTATTTCTTGTATAAGAGCTCAAAATAGAAACGACTGTTTTACAGTAGGCCCCTGTCAAGCATCTTGTTATCTCCCTGCATGTGTCATTTTACAATAAGTCCCTGCCTGGGCTGCGTCGCTGGAAGGATCCTTTGACACAAATTTGCATGTTGAACGTTCCTCACTAGGGACAATTAATCAGCACACAGCAATTAATGAGTCTGTGTCCCCTGGTGATTAATTATGTCTCATGTGTCCAGTGCAGAGAAGATCCCAGCAACAGCTGTTTGTTCATGTCAGTGTTTTTATGGCAGTCCACATTTTTCATTCAGCACCCAAAGAGAAACCGTTTTCTCGGGATATTAAGCATCAAAATTGGGTTTGAATAAACAGTTGCTGAAAATTTGGCTTATTTTTTTTTACTGTTTGCAGTTGATAATAAAAGATAATAGATGTGGACAAGAGGCATGATTGAGAGGTATTTGCTGTGTAAAAGAAGAAGCAATACAGAAGAGCACAGAGAAATAACGCAGGGTGAGGCTCAGAGCTCAAGGATATTTTGTTTTGCGACTACAAAGAGAATTCCTTCAACCTTCTCTTGAATTTCTGGGGCAGTTCTTGGTGATTGTGTCTGTGGGTGGTTGTGTGTAAGTAAAAATACTTTTTTGGACAGGGACACAGCTCACAGGGTTTCATTGTAATATCCACTGCCCTTGAATCATAAGTTGGCTTTAATTACTTCTGTGTAAACATTTAAAAAACTGGTGTTCAAAACAGATTTTGCCTTTTGGAAACCTGCTTCCCTCCAGCAGGTCCAAACCAAATGCGTAATTTCACATACATATTTCCAGAGAACAGCGGGATAACAGAGAAATGCTCTCATATTGACTGTAATGTGTTGTTGGACAAGTATGTGGGAACATTGTGGTAAACAAACACAAGCCTGCAGACTAAATGGAAGGAAAAATTAAAGCACGGTTTGTTTATTTCTCCTTGCATTATGCAGAGAAAGATCTACTCCTACCTCAAACTGCCGGCAGCAAGATTTAGATTCTTTACTGCTGAGTTTAATTGATAATGCTGTCATTAACAGTGTTTACTGCTCACTGCTGATCGGTGGGTTTAGCTGCGATATTCATGTATCGTTTCACTGCGAGAGAGTCAGCGCGGACAGACAGTGGGCTTGATGGGGAGTCAGAGAGCAGATCTGAGACCTCTGAAGATTAACACAATAGGATGTCTGCCTTCTGGCTCCTGCCACCGATTACATTCACTCAAACTAGGACCTGACCCCAGGTGTGTTCCTGTGTTGCAGCCCTGAGCAGCATATGGACACAACGTCTCCTGTTATCGCGCCTGTTGCCATCACCGCTTCTCTTTCACCACACCGCAAGATTGTTTTCACCTCTTGACATGCATGGCTCCACATTATTTCATGCATAGATAACAGTATCAGAGTTCAAGCATCAGTGGAGATAATTAGCACATCTGACCAAGAATGATGGCTGCTTTTTTTTTTTTTTTTTTTTTGCATAATAATTAAGCCTGCTTGCCAAAACAGATACTTCAGTGGACTCAAATTTATTCTGCGAGATTCTTGAGCTGAAAATGCACGACCGAAGCCAAACTGCATCAGCTGTTTTGCGTGACGTTTAGCAGTTATCACAAAGGCGGCCTTTTGTCTGTGAAGATTCGACATTTACTTAAGATCCTTGCTCTTGGTTATAGCAAACACATGCTTGTCTAACAGCAGAAGAACAGCTGTGCAATTGTTTACAGTGCAACCAAACAAACATACATTGTTTTATTAAAGAAGCCAGTCAATAATAATTTCCAATCTGATCATTTTTACTGCTTTGCATGGACACATTGTGAGTTGTTTTCCACACAACAGCTGGACACAGTAAAACCAGTTGGAGGTGTGCAGACTGCTGCATGTGGCTTTTCTAACAGCTCACTGTGGCTTGCAAAAATTAAAAATGATCCATTGATGAAAGAATGCCGAAAATGATTATTGTCTTTTGTTGGTTGTTTTGTAGATACGCCTCAGATAAACGATCACGGTCAGGCTGTGTTTGCCAGCTGATTGCTTTTATTGTGATGTGAGAAATGTGTTCAGTGTGATGTAAAAAGAGGGTCAACAGTCAGGATGTTATCAGTGAGATCAAATTTATATCGTTTGCCTATGGATCCCTCGTGCTTAGGTAGGCGATACTAAGGATACTGAATGTTAAAATTCTCTAGTTAAGGTTAGTGAAAGATGGTGGGTATAGAAAATAAAATGTAGCTAAAATATGGTTTGGTTTAGGCAACTTAAACACGTTAAAATTACAAATAGATCACATAATTAAATCCATTACATTGAAATGAGAGACAGACTTTAGCCTACATCATCAAAAAACACAGCCATCCACTGCTCCAACAGGACACACCATTCCCTGTTTTATTGCTGTATGCATGCACTGCACATAAAATCATTAAATTATTACTGAAAAATAAATATAAATAATAATAAAGACATCAGAGTCTGTATTTTAGTGGTAGTAACTGTTAAACCTGTGAAAACATTTTCCCTTAACTGGACATATGGCCTTCCAAACATAGCATCTGGACTGCAAGATTTCTTCACGTCTTTGTGATTAGCCGTTTCCTCCCACATTAACACCATAAAAAACAACAACAACAACAAAACAAACTAGGTCTTCCTGTGCTAAAAATGCTTTTCTCCCTTTATCAGGCTTATAATTTTAAATAATCTTTTATTTCTCAAGGAGGACACCGACCTTTAATATGTTAATATGTCTCTACTGCAACAGCAGTAACCTGACAGTCAGTATCTTAGTAGCATTAAATTATTTACCAAAAAACACTCACACATGAAAGTGGAGGCTGCACACAATGTGCAACTGTCCTTCCATGAGTGTGCAGAGGCAGCATCAAACTCAACAACTGACAGGAAACCTTACATCACTGCACGTTGCATTTACTGTCCACATAAACTGGCTAATGTGTGCACTTTGACTGACACACACACACTCATTTAAGTGAAGGATTTCAGGAAGGAATACTGTAGCTTTTTGTGAACTGCAGATTAAACTAAGCTCAATTTGGAGACTGGGAAATCACACCATGGCTTCACTGTGGCTTAATCCTGCATGCGCACGGTGTCAAGATCTTGCATAACAGCGTTAAGTCACTGCCATAGCTTGAGATAACGGGAAAAATGAGAAAACTGCAGGGATATCATCACTTAAAGTCCAAAGCCATCAACAATACAACATGTGACATCGTTGTCAGATGGAAATTAGGTTACAGCCTCTTTTGTTTCGCCAAAAATGTTTTTAGTGTAACGCTACTCCCGCCTGGATTATGTTGAGTGACAATGTTTTTTTAATGAGAGAAATTGTATGTTTTTGCTCCACACGCAAGTCATGGTTGGATGATGGGGATGCAAGACTCTGACAACCAGAGACAGTTTGCATTTTCAGAGTCAGAATCAGAATTCTTTTATTGTCATTGTCCAAAAAAAAGCACAACAAAATTTGAATAGCAACTCTTGTAAACAGTACAAAAACAACAAGAAAAAAACAGTGCAAAAGAAATAATATTGAAAAGACTATACGAAAAAGATGAAAAAAAAATATAACAGGGATATTGCGCTCGGAATATTGCAGCAATATAGCACTTGATATGTATAGACAGAATTTATTCTATTGCACGATGAAGATTGAAGATTAACAGCTGTTCAGGGTTTGGTTGTATTTGCGGCATTCGGGGCAACACATGGGGCTGAGTTTTTACAACTAACTGATTTTGATTGAGGTTTGGGAAAGATTGAGGTTTTACACAAACACAGTGCGTCTTATAACATTTTAAAGGTGATAATACTTTTTAACCCTAAACAAGTGGTTTGAGTGCCTAAATGTAACCATAAAAACTAAATCTAAAATCTATCATGCAGTAGCCTCTGATAAAAAAAGGGAAAGACAATGAAATATGACATCAGTGTGTTATAACTTGACCACTTTAGAGTTACTTAGGAATGAGTTATTTGGTTGAGCGTGATTCGTATTAGATTTTGTTCCACACTTCTGTAGCAGCCACTCTGGAGAGCTCTAATTAGGGTTCGAGCACCAACTGTGCTATTGTTATTCGAAAGATTGTTATTTTACCGACTCATTGTGCACAATTTGAGGCCCTAAAACTACTCAAAAACACGTATAAATTGGCATCAGGACAGTGCACTGCTGTCATATTTTGGGGGAATTATGTTAATGGCAAAATGGCTCGATAGCGCCCCCCTAGAAAATTAAAAAAATTGGGCCGCTGTAGTACATTTTACCTAGAGCTACGAAATTCGGTACACATATGTATCACAAAAAGACGCGCAAAAAAGCCTCCAGAACCCATACCCACAATGCAACAGGAAATCCTCCATTTTGAATTTACTGTCAGATTTTTGGCGATTTTGGCCAAAAATTTCAAATTTTCTAGAGCGAACTTGTTCAAGGGGATAACTCTGAGAGATCTCAAATTTGGCCAGCATATACAACAGGCATTGGTGAGCAAAAGTATGAGAGCATGTTCGTGGTGGCCCGCAGCGTTTTGGCATTTCGCCATGAAATTAAAAGGAAGTGCTGTGTAACTTGCCTGTGCGTGCTCCAATTGGCCTCAAACTTCACATGCGTGATCTAAGCCTGCCCTGATGACAGCCATATGGCGATATCCTGTCTCAGTTGCTGACCAGCACGAAGCAAAAACCTGTCCAACGCAGCTTGCAGCTCTATTCGTAATTTGTTACCTTTCAGACACCTATATATCTGACCAATGTACAGCAGATACATCAGAGCCTGTCCCAACTGAGAACAATATAATGTGGGTGGACCGAATAACCAAAATCATGGAAAATGAACTAGAAGGTGCTGTGGAGCAAGTTTAATGGTAGGTTTGTTACTTTGATGATCATCAAAATAATGCGACAATGTATTTTTTGGTCATCATTTTTCTAAAAACATGTTTCCTATGGCTGTAGGTCTTGGTTTATCTTTGTTAATTCATGTGTAAAATCCAGTGGTTTAATGCTAACTGGTTTTCTTGCAGTTACGTTTAACTTCACTGCGTGTTTTTCTGCCCTCGTGCCTTGTTTGCTACTTTAGAAAACTTGCAATTATGTTTGGTCAGGAGAGACTCTCAAACGCTCCCACACAGCCCCTTCACTGTCAGGGCCGCCAAGAGTCAAGAACAACATTCAACCTTGTGACATTACACACCCGCATCCCCTCATCCCACACGTACACACACTCACACAAACTTTGACTGTAGCTGGAAGGAGTGATAGTGCACTGTGTCATCCTCAGCGGTGAGGCAATTTGAAGCCTGTCTCCCTTTTCACAGATAGATGCAACACGTCTCCCAGGACTGCTGAACACAAACTCTCATGATCACTCACCCTCACTATAACCTTGAAGCTAAATAGAACAGTTTACCACATGACACAAGGTGTGCTGCTATATTTTTTCTTTATTAGAGATTTGGTCCTCGGTGTACCCGGTCTATTGGCCTGAATTCTGTTAGCGTATTAGCTTCCACTTATATACCGAGTTATAACTTTGCCACCACTAAACCTACACACACAGGAGCGGTTTTATCCTTTCTTAATCCCGGAGGTATAAATCCTCCTAAAGTAAGTTGATACAATATCTAGTGCTCTCTGTTTTATCTTAGGGACTCACATTGCAAGGGATTTGCATGACAATGTGGTCACATCTTCACACTATTAAACTTAACAAGGCCATTAGTACATATGACAGCTGCCATCACTTCTGTGCTTCAGCTTGCTATCTATATATTATTCATTCATGTGCATTCACACTCATTGCACAAAGTGGAGCTTGTTGCATTTAAGTAGCACTCGAAGTCACATGAATAATTGTTAGCACACAGTTACGTGAGATGTTGTCATATTAACGCTACATATTCATCATGTCATGGCCATCTGCTCATATGTTGTATACAGTGCAACTAAATATATAAAAGATAAAAACCAAGGCCTCACAAATTAGGATCTAGAAACCAACCAAGTCGTTAATGTGGACTAATGGGCAGAAGTGCTGCGTGTTTTCACTGGATTTGGAGACAAGATGTGTGATGTAATACAGAAACTTGTGTTGCTCTGTCACTGCGGCAGGATTAGCCACACAGGCGAATAACTGACTTCTGCAATTCCTCTGCTGTCTTGTGTTTGTGTGTACCTAAACCTCATAGTGGCCACAGCAGCCTGTCTGCATGGCTTAGATTTCTTCGAAGTGACTTAACCTCCGGTCTCATTGTCATCCTTCTGCGTGGAGCGTCAGTCGATGAGCAGGTCACCCTGAACTGTCTGTTGTACATTCCTGCCGTGCCAACTGTAAAACAGCAGGAACAGACTCCCGCCCAGCCTCCATCCTCACCCTATTGAGGTTATACATCCTTGTTTGTGTTTCTACAGGCAGTGCGCCTTCATTGTAAACACCACTGTTGCATAATTCACAGCAGGAGGGAGGCAGCTGTTCCTGGAGACTGACAGGTGATGGGGCAGGAAGGTGCTCCTGAGCCTCACAGGAGGCTGGAGGGCAAATCCTGGATGACTCGGAGACATATTGCCGTTCCTGGTCATTCCCAAAGGGATCCTGTCTGGAAGCATGACTGTACTGTAGGTCCTGCATAAAGAAACTGACCTCCTCTTGAATGCGCCACGTTTCTGTAGCTTACAGTTACAGAACCACACAGTTGAGCATTAGGGGCTGACTAATGACAGAACTAATATTAGTCTCGCCACCTGCATAGAGAACATCTGTTTGTCATCAGAAGGCAATCTCACTCTATAATCTGTTTGGTGTGCTAATGAATTTATTCCGGAGAATTGCAAGGGCTCCCAAAGGTCACTTTTTCTTCTGCTTCACTTCACATCTCCATGCTTTCTTCCACTCTTTTATTTTTATATATATAGAATACAGAAGCATATATTTACAATCAATATCACCTTGTTCTAGTGTTTTGCATTTGTCTTTTTTGTGGACATCATGCAAGCTTTTTAGGTCCTTGTTTGATTTTTGCAGATGTGGCTGCATAAATATCGGTAGCGTATAACTGCAAAAGTTAGACTAAATTAGGCTGCCGTATTACTCAGACTTTTATAACTTTTTGATAGACATGTGTCAATAGGGCCGCCCCAGACATAAAAAATGGTATTGTTGACAGTGTGCGAGGGCCATATGCTTCTGATCAATACACAGTCGCTCAGAATTGCCTTATAAAGTGCTATCAAATGAGCCAATCTTATTTGGATAGCAAGTTGGCTAACATATAGACTGATGTATGAAAGGAGCTGCCTTTCAGTAGAAGTAGACTTTAGCAGAGGGAGACAGACCTGAGGGAGGCAGCTCAAAGGAGCACAACTTTGCAGTGCTGGATTGAGACATCCAGCATTATGAATGTGTGCCAAACAACCAGATCCTACATAATTTATTTAAAGTCCCTCTCTAGTCGTTGATTTAAGCCCTAAAAAATCATCTCTGTGTATCAAAGTTAGATTCATAGAGCATTTTTTCCATGAAAATAATCCCTGCCAGCCTTTAAATGGTTTAGATGTACCTCTACATTATTGCTTCCTGTAGAATGTGCAGATCTACGAAGTATCCCCCTCTGTCTCCATCTACCTCTCCTCACTCACAGCTGCTCGAGCACACCAGCTCACCTATGACTCAAGACATTGTAAAAGTAACGATTCTGGAGAAGAATAATGATACACAAAGTCCCACCCTGTAAGTCGACAGGACTTCTTTAGGTTTGTAACGTATGAAACCCCAGAGGTCCGAATCCACGTTTTTTAAGGCTGTCATCGGTACGCTGTAGTCTCAAGGTGGAAATGCTCAGCTATGGTGTTGACTGCTTATTTCACTTATGTTGCATCTTCTAGCATATTAAAACAACATTTGCACTTGTTAACAGGAAAGAAAACTAGATTTTTTCTTTAATCTTTTATACAGGGGGCTAGCCTTGAAAACTCCAGTTCAGAGAGCACTACAATACGTCTTAGGGGGCAGTGGTGGCACAACAGGTTAAGCCCCTGGGCTACTGATCAGAAGGTCAGAGGATCGAACCCCCACTGTGGCCACTGTTGGGCACTTGAGCAAGGTCCTTAACCCCTGACTGCTCCCTGGGCGCTGCACTGCGGCAGCCCTCTGCTCCTAGTATGTATAGTTAAGGTTAACTTTGAATAGGATGGGTCAAATGCAGAGAAGGAATTTCCCCAAGGGGATCAATAAAGGTTAGATTATTCTTATTCTGCTGTAAAATATAGAATGTTAAGGCCAGAAAACATGTTTTAGAAATCCAATTCTAGTGGCTCTCTGTACATTCAAAACTACATATGCCGTCTCATTCCTGGGCTTCAACAAGAATCATTGAGTCAACCTACTGTCAGCATCATGTCCGTTAAAAAGTCAGCACTAAAGTGTCGTCTTAGTGCTTTCTTTTACAGTGAGAGAGGAAAGTTGACAATTCAGATGGATGAGCAGAATTAGAATGATTTGTTGTTGAATTGAATTGGCGAGCCGGCAAAGCATGTATAAAATGTAACTGGCATTGTATACTATAAAATAAGTAGGTGGTACATGCCCAAGCAATTTTGAAAGGAAAATGCTCTAGACAATAGTATTCTTAATGCTGTTTTTAATAATTCAATTTAAGATGAGGTTCCAGACCGGAGAGTGAGTGAGAGCATGCTGAGCGTCAGCTGACACATCAGACAGGTTCATACGAGGGTGGTAATGGCCGAGTGTGAGAATTACTACAATAGGGCCTTGCCAGCAACAATGTGATAAAGAGAGAGAAAGATTCTGTGGAAGAGGAGCATGGAAATGTTCAAAATTTGAGTCATTGAACATTTTCAAGTATGGATAGTAAAGGTTAACTTTCAATAGGATGGGTCAAATGCAGAGAAGGAATTTCCTCAAGGGGATCAATAAAGGTTAGATTATAGATATATAGATCACCATAGTCTTTTACAGTAAACCTGATAGATGTCAGTGTTAAGCTCAATATCATGTGACACTGCTGAGACTAGTTTACGAGAAATTATATCTGCAGTAATGTGTTAACTTAGAACAACAGCCCCTTAAGAATGACTGTGTCATTGTCCCTGATTTTATACAATCGACTGCGGGATATTAATTACTTTTACTGTGAAAAATGTTACCCAAAAAGGTGTGGACACATTGTTAATTACTATATACAGCAAGTTAGGAATAATGTGTTCCTAATGAAGACCTAATCAATACATTGTAGCTGTAGTAAATATATAGTCTGCTTGTTTTAGGAGCATCTAGTCAGTTTGTGGGCACCTTCTCTGGAACTGTCTTTTCCTTCTTGTCAGCACGCCTAATATAATGTATGGATGCTGTTGCGGCTTTGGCAATTGTATAAAGACTTGCAGTTCCTCTGATAAGTGATGGCACTAAATGAAAGGTGGCTGTGATGTTTATGTCTTGGCTGCTTTAGTGCAGAGGCAACAACAATCCATCTCTCTCTCTCTGTATCAAATTTGGTTTGTTTTTGAACTTTACTAGTCAATAATTAAATTTCTGTAATTTGCAGCTGGACTCTCTAACACACTGTCTGTACTTATTCTGCAGCGTATTCTTAAACTAACTAACCAACAGTGGTTTCTGTTCCTGCGGTAAGAAGATCGATGTGCGGTCTTTGTCAGTAGCTGTTCTGAATGCTTAGTGTGCAATAGATTTGTCAAAATGTTTCAAAGGTTGAGGGGATTGAAATGGAAAGAGAAGACAGCAAATAACTTTTTTTTTCCTCCTCTAAATGATAGAGAGAGGCCGGTCTCTTTTAAGCAATATGCTCTGTGTTAGCTGTGTGATTGTTTCTGCCGGATCCTCCTGCATACGCAGGATCTTGGTCACTGCGCTGCGTAGAGTCTCATTAGTATGGGTGTCAGTGCCTCTCCTTCAGCTGAACCTGCCATGCCACTACTGTAGTAGAGCTGCCTGCCTGCCGCATTGTCCCTGGATGGCCGATGTGAGGCTGCCAGCTCTGTCTCCTCCCAAGGATGACTGAAATGTGGGCGAGCGTCAGAAGCTGAATGTCATGATTCAATCAAAGAGGATGTGTGTGTGTGTGTGTGTGTTTGTGTGTGTGTTTGAATGTGCAGCACAGGAAATCTTGTTTCATTTGGATGTATACATGATGAACACAGAGCACATAGGAGGCCATTAACATTGTCACTGCTAAATGCAAACATAAAGCCTCCGTTTGAATGAATGGCGACAACTGAGGGGACATTTAAAAACAATTCAAATGCACATGAGGGTGGAAGACAGTAGTCAAATGTACAAACCTGCTGTATTTAGGCTGTAATGCATTCATCAAGTACCAAGTATGCAGTTCCAGGAGTTAACCCGTGATGCTGTGCAAACGTTAATTATCAGTTCTGTGGATTTTGGTCTCAGTGTCTTCTGCCAAGATGACTCCATGATGTTTTGATCAGGGCTCTGTTCTTCTATTCAATAGTTTTTCATGACTCTTGCTGTATCTTTCAGCTTGTTATCATGCTGCAGACTGAATTGGGGACCCATCAGGGGGTATTACATTATGAATAAGAATCTAAACCTCTGAAAAGCTCAAATCTTTTGCACAGAACTCTGTCTATTTGTCCTATTTTTGAAGCAATTCTGATATGATTTTAGTTGGAAAGGGTTCAGCTAGTCTTGGATTAAAGTAATTGACAGCCGAGCGTATTTGTTTGTTTACTCTGACAGTTCTGGCTGTAGCTCTGCCGCGTTTCTTAGAAGCATCACAGGTGGTGATGTACAGTACGGTCCAAGGACATAACTGACATTGAGAAAAACAATGATGTCACCTATGATATCCAATATCCCTCTCTTGACACATAACTGATGTTTGTGAGTCAGGCAGCGTTTGGACCTGGGAAAAGTGTGAAAAGGAGTCTTCTGGAGCACATAGAAAAACAAACCGGCAAAGAAGAAACAAATAAGCTGAGAAAAAAGAAAGAAATCTCAGATCAGTGCATGAGAAAGGTGAAGGTACCAGATAGGGATGGGAATTGCTAAGATTTTTACGATTCCGATTACATTTTCGATTCTGCTTAACGATTCGGTTCTTTGTCGATTCTCTTATCGGTTCTCATTTGGAAAAAAGGAGAACAAAGGACATGCTAACGTTGCTGCTGGGTTGACATTCACTCCGGAACGGATCGAAAACGCGACATTCATTCCAAGTTATTGCTGTGTGTGCAAATGTTTCTGCATATCTGTATTATTTCCTCCCTTTGATGAAAGATCCACTTTGCCAGTATTGCAAGTTGCCCTGTTGTCATCCTTTCTCGTGAAATGTAACCAAACTTTCGAGCGTTTGTGCCACTTGGGCGCCATGTTTCCTGCTGGCTGCACTGGTGAATGATGTCGCCACACACGTTGCGTAGCTTGCGTAAGCTATGCAACGTGTGTG
>OMNN01074998.1:12004-24397 GCA_900302755.1 Chromis chromis | reverse complement strand
CCCCGCAGCGGTTTCAGTACTATTTGTTTTAAAGCAACCTCCAGGAAAAGCTCCAGGCAAGCCGTGTTGAGGAAACAGACATGACATTTATGCAGGTCTGCCTGATGATTCATAACATTCCTACTGCATTCCTCTGTGAAGGCAGATACAATTGAAAAAAATGCATGTACACTTTCAGGCATCACTGAAGGTCTAATATTTCAATGTGCTTAAAGACATATCGTACACTGTTGTATGGTGAAAAGAACAGCAAATATCTGTTAACCCTTTAAGACCTGAGCCTCAAAATGTCCACCTGGTCTTTTTTTTCTTATTTTGATTACAAAAGGGTCACAAAATGTCCTGTGAGTACGCGCTTGTGCCCATTTTTTCAGAAGAAACTTTCAATATCTGGCAGTTATTTACGATTTACTGCCTGTTATCAGAGTGTAATGATGGTTTAAAATGAACAAAAACACCAAAACAGAATTTGATTTTAGTGTTTTAGTAGAGAAAAAAACTATGAAATTGAGCATAGTCGGTCAGGGCAGTTCTCCGCTCTCTGGGAACAAAGGGGCTGCTTCGAGAGCTTCCTGGGGGGGCACGAATGAAATCACTGTAATGATGCCATATTGGCTGTAAAGCGCAACGCCTCAGCTTTCAGAAACTGTTGGATTTTTTCCGATAGCACAAACGGTGACATAATTACAATGTTCCAAAGTGTGCTTGCCCAAACGTGTCGCTGATGACGCACTAGGACTTAAAGGGCTACATAATGTCAATTTTAGACAATTTAAATACAGTGAAACTGTGTAATTTCATGGTCATTCACTGTTAAAAGAACAAATTACCATTTGTAAGAATACAGGTTTTTGATGTGGACATTATGCACATTTAACATAAAAAGAAATCCTGTTTCTGTGATTTTACTAGATACTATCTGTAATTTAATTTAACAGAAAATCTGTACAATGAAAGTTTAAAAAAATATTTACAAACTTTCAATCTTTTGTATTAATTTTTTATTTCAAATAACTGAAAATATTTGTAAATAACAATATTTTTTTGCTGATTTAAATAAAGCCCAAAAATATTTTTTTTATGGTGATATGTGAAAGAACGAATTTACGGTGGCCCAGAAGGGTCAACGCAACTGCAAAAGCCACAACACAACCGCAAAAGCCACAACGCAAATGCAAAAGCCACAACGGAAGTTAACCCACAACAGAAGTGCGCAGCGGTCGGAAGAACAGGCTTTGTTTCCGGGGGACAATATTTTCTGATGGACTATTTTGATTACGGGAGAGTTTAATGAGACGTAAGTAAAACACTGCTGCTGGATGATTGTGATGAATGTCGTTATGTGTTTTCACAAATCAGCAATGTTGGTCACCGTGTTTTACTTACGTCTTATTAAACTCAAAATAGTCCGTCAGAAAATATTGTCCCCCGGAAACAAAGCCTGTTCTTCAGAACGCTGCGCACTTCCTTTGTGGGTTAACTTCCGTTGTGGCTTTTGCATTTGCGTTGTGCCTTTTGCGGTTGCATTGACCCTTCTGGGTCACCGTACGAATTACTATTTATAAAAATACCGATTTTTGATGTGAACATTATTTATTGTCTTGGCCTGTTTTCTCATAGTTAACCTAAGTCAAAAAAATCTATAATTTTACTAGTTATTATCTGTAATTTAACTAAATCTGTAAAATAACAGCAAATTGTTCCAAAAATAACAGTTAAAAACATTTTTTACAGTGTACCTAATTTACAATTTGTGTACTGCCAATGGGCCAATGGTAGACACAGGAATATCATTAATGCAAACTGAGTCATTACCACCAGTTTTCCTGCCATCCCCAGACATCTGACGTTCATGAAACATAAATCTATCAGTCAGCTGACAAGACATGAGGCGAACAGCATCAGGCCTTATTGTAAACTATTTAGCTGCATGCTTTGCTCTTTGGAACACAATACCTTGGAGGTGAACTTACTCACTCTTTCCTAGTGAGGTGACTAATAATTAATAAATGCATCTACATTTTTCAAGTGGGAGAGGCAAGAGAGAATTGAAAGGAAGCAGGCTTTTAGTATGTGAACAAACACTAACTGTATTCTGGCCAAAGACAACAACTCAGTGGAGGAAACAGTGTCTTTTTCCACTCCTTGTACAGTTTGTAATCATTTCTGTCTCCTCTTGTAAGAATTCAGAGACTTTTTAAAAAACAATAGAACCATAAGCATCTCCTTCAAACTCTACATTGTCTTTTATATATTCTTTCCTTCATTATTCTCCCATCAGAATTGCTTGTCAAGTGTTGGCAAGAACTTATTTCAGCTGAGGAATGCCAACTATGCCACCAAACCGTTTAAAGAAGCTGGAAAGCAAAGCTGAAAACTTACGAACCAGGATTCAAAATGCCAAGGCATTCATTCGCTTAATACCAGCTGGATGAGGTCTGTTGGTCTGGCTCAGGTTTGCACCAGGCACGGCTCCAGTTTCTGGTATTCTTTTGTATAGAAGCCTATTCTTATTTTGAGAGTAAATAATTACAGGGCTTCTCGTGACGAGCATTGTCATTCATAACTGGCATGCTCTTGCAACGGAATGAAAATAAGAATTGTATTTGTAAGCGTGACAAACAAGGAATTCTGACAGGGCTGCAACTCACGATCATTTTCATAATCGATTAATCTAGATTCTTTCCTTGATTCACCAATTAATTGGTTAATGTACAAAAGTTAAGAAAATAATGAAAAATGTTCACCTCAGTTTCACACAGTCCAAGGTGACATCGTCATACACTATATAGCCAAAAGTATTGGCCCACCTGCCTTTACAGGCACATGAACTTTAATAACATCCCATTCTTAATCCGTAGGGTTTAATATGGAGTTATCCCACCCTTTGAAGCTATAACAGCCTCAACTCTTCTATGAAGGCTTTCCACAAGGTTTAGGATTGTGTTTATTAGGGCTGGTCCGAATAGTAATTGCCACTATTCGAATATTCGGGTCCAATTAATGACGAGTATTCGAACAGTCGGGTCGAGCGGGGGGCAAAGCGAAGCGAGACGCAGGGGCTCGTCACAGCTGGCCGTTCCTACTCTGCTGATATATTCGGCTGGTAACTTTAAGTATTTTCAATGCAAACAAAGTGAGTGAACTTTTTTGTATCATGAGTAACAGTTACCGTCTGAGCTTCATCATGGCGACAGCAGGCTACATACGGAAAAAAAAACAGCAGCTAACTGTAGCTTTATACAAAAAAAAACAGCAGTTACTACTTACAGCATTCAGGGGATTTTTCATGCTTGTTGTACTCCCATGGTAGACCAGTTTTAAATTGCAAAGTTGGCACACTGCCCTTGTGTTGTCTTCACTTAATCGGCATTTTGTCTTCAGTTGTTTGCAAACACGGGCGAAGTGAAGCGTTACGTCAGTGATGGTAGGTTCTCTGGTGACAAGGTGGGGGAAGGGGTCGGCAGGTAGCGGAGCATAGCGCACCGCACCGCACCACGAGCGCGTTCCCACAAAGTTGGGAGCATGATATTGTCCTAAATGTCTTGGTATGCTGAAGCATTAAGAGTTCCTTTCACTGGAACTAAGGGGCTAAGCCCAACCCCTGAAACACAACCCCACACCATAATCCCCCCTCCACCAAACTTTACACTTGGCACAATGCAGTCAGGCAAGTACTGTTCTCCTGGCAACCGCCAAACCCAGACTCGTCCATCGGATTGCCAGATAGAGAAGCGTGATTGGTCACTCCAGAGAACACGTCTCCACTGCTCTAGAGTCCAGCTTTACACCACTTCATCCCACACTTTGCATTGCACTTGGTGATGTAAGGCTTGGATGCAGCTGCTCGGCCATGGAAATCCATTCCATGAAGCTCTCTACCACTGTTCTTGAGCTAATCTGAAGGCCACACCAAGTCTGGAGGTCTGTAGCTATTGACTCTGCAGAAAGTTGGATTCACTCAGCTCCTGAGAGCAACCCATTCTTTCACAAATGTTTGTAGAAGCAGTCTGCATGCCTAGGTGCTTGATTTTATAGACCTGTGGCCATGGAAGTGATTGGAACACCTGAATTATATTATTTGGAGGGGAGGGCCAATACCATTGGCAATGTAGTGTATGTCCTATATAGCAAATAGTTTCATTAGGGTCTTTTAGAAGATGTGTCAAAGATTTGGCCACACATTGAAAAACACAATAATTCTTTTGTTGAAAATTATATCAGCTTATGAAAAGTAGATCCTTACCATTGTAAAAACAAATATAAAAGGAAGCAGAAGAAAATGCTCAGATAAGAATGTGCTCAGGAAGATCAAATGTCTGAAGCTGGTTGGACCAACATTCCTCAAGCAGCTTCGTTGGCTACAAACCCAGATTTTGAATGCAAATATGTTGAAAATGAAAAAAAAGATTTGTGGTTTTCCAGGTTTCTTATCAATGGAGAGTAGTAGGAAAAAAAAACAACTTCTGAAGGACAGAGAGAGAAACTGGATTTCCTGGTTAGTTTTGAGATTAGTCTGAGCCGTCACACAGTCACTGCTTGTTGTCACAGCAAACTTCTGTCCTGTCAGCTGGGGAACGCCACTGAGTTTTGGGTGTGCAGAACAGCCAAAGACACTAAAACCACTCGGTTGCACAAATGAGCTGGTTCATATTATGATCTCGGTGAGGGAGATATTAAACTTGTCAGTCATCAGTTCTGCAGCACCCATAAAATGAGGTATTTCTCATGCAGATGGATCCATGGTGGCCTTGTCGGACCACAGAGAAGCAAAACTGTGGTCTTGCTTTGCTAGGGCTTGTGTCACAATATTTTTATGGTTCTCAAGATCCAATTATCAGGAGCCTTTCTGCTAGTGGAACTAACCAGGCTGAAGTATTTGGTATAAATTCCCTGTGATTGTGTCTGTTGTGATGACGGATAAACATGCAGGTCAGTTCTTGCTGCAGCAAAACAGTGACCTGGTTTTATTTAGAAGTAAGACCAACAGGGTCTGGCTGTATATGAAGAGAGCTGTGAGCAAATCCCTCTCAAACGTCCAGAGGATGGTGGCACCTTGAATAGATTACCTGACACAGATAATTAGATAAAGTATTGCAACAGTACAGTTTGTTTTAGAAAGTACAGTGTGTAATGGTCGCCATGCTGTTTTGATCAATACTGTTAAACTGGTGAGGAAAAATATTCAGCTCTGTGTGAAGAAAAGTCCCAGATGGTTTTTCATCTGCTCCTCATTCAGATTCTGCCTCTGTTCTGATCTTCCTGCACCACGTAAATCACACATACAGGTGTAATATTCAGTATTTTGTCAGTCTCTTGTGACTGCTCAGTGTTTTCTATTCACTTGAACTTTAATTTATTTTAGTGGTTATTAAAAAGTGGTGACCCATAAGGCAGCAATTAAGAGTGGCCAAACTGACATTTTCACACATCACCACTGTTTCTGCTATCACTAATTATCAACATCACTTATTAAGTCATTTGTTGAGCAAAACTTGTGGTTCCAGCTTCTAAGTAGAGGAGGGTTTCCTGCTTTTCACAGTTTATATGTATATCTATCTATACATAGATATATAGATATAAGCTGACATGGCCTGGTTTAAGGACCGTCATTTCTGGACTATAAGCCGCTACTTTTTTCACACGCTTTGAACCCTGCAGCTTAAACAATGATGCGGCTAATTTATTGCTTTTTACGGACACACTCACACTAAATTCTTCAGATCAGTCATTTTGCGCTTCATGCACATACCCTCATCATGGAAAACACACGAAGAAATGCATATGATGCAGCTCTCAAGTTAACAGCGATCGACCGGTCTGTCGAAGAAGGAAATAGAGCGGGGGTTATAATCAGGGTTGTCTATTGGGGCCAATACAGTAGATCATACACCTAGTCTGAGCTCGCGACCTGCGGCTGCGACGGCAGGCTGCTACGGTCAACCGCGGCTCCGTTTGAGGTAAAAGAAAAAACAAAACGTTCCGGCCACTGGCCTGGAACAGACCGGCCGTTCGGGAAACCCGAACCTCCCGATGGTCAGCCCGCCCCTGGCATCAATGAATCGATGGCGAGACGTTGGAGACGGCAGGGTGTATTTTTTATTTTTAACCAACCAGCTGTGTCACAGGCACTGTTCGGAAAAAAAACATTTATTTAATTTAAAGTTAAAAATTCTTTCTATGTTACATTTTCTGTGTAAATATCCCATGTTACAACGTGAACATCTGCGGCTTATAGACAAGTATTCTTTTGCCTAACCCCCTTAGAAGCGTTATGCTAACTCAGATTTTAACTGCTTAAATTATTGTTTAAACAAGTTGGTAAGCAGTTGGAGGCAAGTGTGCTTTATAAGTGCTTCAGGTTTGCCTCACCTGTAATCTAAGGCGTCCTTGCCAATGCTGCTTTTGGTAAATTAGCACTGAGGGTGGTTTTGCCTCCTGTAAATTTTATAGTGCTGAGCAACACTCATTCAGCAAGTTGCTGTAGGTCTGTTTGTTTACAGTTACTGTTGTCTGTTTTTTAACATTGTGTTCCAGCAATCTTTTTTGAGACAAAAAATTAAGTTCAGACTTGTCAGTGTCATGACTGATCATCAAAGTCAGTCATTGGAAAGCCTTCGTCAGCCCTCTGATGGGTTGAACACTCACCTAATGAGAAGCTACCCTTAAGCAAAGACACAGCAGCGCAGTGTAATGAAAGGGGTACATCAATAATAACACATTCATTGTGGTACTTGCTGTCTTGCTAGTATAGCCAGCCTTGTTCTTTAACTTTAATTATATTAAGGGCAGAAAGGTTATTTATTAAACATGTCTGTATAGGTTCCCAGTCATCCAGGTCATGGTAATTATAAGAACCTCAGTTCAGCAAAGCAAAAAGCAACTGGACGTTTTTTTTGGTTGTTTGTTTCAACCTCATCCAAGAGGCTTCTTCAGTCCTGGTGAAGCCTGAAGAAGTCCATGTGCTTTTTATTAAAACTCTTAGAATCGCTATTTGTTAAATCTGTACCAGAAATGATCAGGCCTTAGATTGATATCTATTTGTGTCTGGCTTTTCTGCCTTTTAAGGTTACTTTATCATCCACTTGTATTTCTGGATTCAGGATTTTGGACATGGAGCTCCCTCTTCATTTGTAAGGGGAGTTTGCCTGCATATTGCCTTTCTTCTGCTTGTTCCTGATCACACCCAGTTTTCTTCTGTCTTCTCCCCCAGTATGTATGTGCCTTGAGGGTAAAATGTAAGAGGATCCCTCATCCTTGAAGCAGTGTTGTTTTACAAAACAAACAGCAGGGCTGGGAGGCGTTGATGATGGTGCAGTACTGTAGGATAGAGGAGCCAGTTGTAGTTGGAATGTAATGTTGGGAAGCTGAAGCAACTCTAATTTCAAAGTTGTTTTTAACAAAAGGAGGGTGGGGATAGGACGAGGGAGCATGGTGGCTCCAAGCCTTTTGCAGCAAATACCATCTACTGTTCCAGTTATGTCAAGTGATAAAATTATGAAGTTGCTGAAAGTTCTCAGATGACCTGGAAAGTTAACTTTAAAAATGTTTTTCCAGACAAGTTTTGTATACCAAGAAATGGTTCTGAACTGAAGTGGATTTCAGTTTATTAAAAACTGGGAAGTCACTGGGAGACAAGTTTTTTTTAAACACATTTATCTCACCAGTTATTTCTCTTTCTTTCTAACTCTTTAAAATTGAGTTCTCTGTTCTTGAAGTTTGGACCTACTGCTTCCATTTACAACACTGAGTTTTACAACAGGACTTCACAATAGTGAAAGCGATTTTTGTGCTATGTTTGCATGCCAATTTTATTCAAAGAATAGCATTTTCATGTGGCTGCTTTTAAAATAGACAATGCTTGTATTATTCAAAACATCTTTAGCTTTGATCACTATTTTGCAAATCACAGAATGAGTTCTGGTTTTATTTTTTATTCCTGTACACACACATATGCTCACACTACTCCCACTCATGTTAGCCTCGAGCTCTCATCTAATCTACCCTAACAAGCCACAGACCTTCATTCAGACCCATCCTCCATGTGAGAGGACGTAACAAGGCCGTGAGAGATTGTTAGGTCTCTTTTAACTGGTCCTTTGTATCTGTATTGTTCAAATCCAGATACAAAGGACCAATTATAACAAATTAAAAGGCTTAAAATACTGTGCAAATGTCCAAATATAGTACTTACAATATTAAGTTAATTTAAACACAAGACACTTGTGCTCAAAATGAGAGGATTCATACCCAGTGAAGGACCTAGGATCCCTAATCTGTCACTATACATACCAGTGAGCAGTGATTCCTAGCACGTCTCTGGGGGTCATCAGGTGGAAACCTCCCTTCAATGGTGTTTCGCCTACTTAGTCCCATGACACCTCCAGGAGGCTAGGTGGTGAACTCTGAAGTCCCAGAGTCACCCCCCCTAGTGCCAGTTCACACTGCTCCTACACAATCCAACCAGCACTGCCACGTTCAACTGACCCAGGCCCGTTTAGGAGATGCTCCAGGTAGTGACCAGTGCCGATGCTACCATTTAGCTAACTGCTAACTGCTAATTCAACCAGCACTGCCTTGTTCAACTGACCCAGGCCTGTTTAGGAGATGCTCCAGATAGTGACCAGTGCCGATGCTACCATTTAGCTAACTGCTAATGCTAACTGCTAATTCAACCAGCACTGCCACGTTCAACTGACCCAGGCACGTTTGGGAGATGCTCCAGGTAGTGACCAGTGCCGATGCTACTATTTAGCTAGTGCAAATGCTAGATGCTAATGCTAACTGCTAAAATATTTCAATACCACTAACAAACTCACCACACACAAGGAGACTATCACCTACCCCAGCCTCTCACCAACTGCACCAATAAAAGCGGGGTGGGGATACAAACCCTGGTTCGGGTAGGGGGTAGAAAGTATAGAGGGTGCTGAAGGTGGAGACCTAACCCACCCTAACCCACTGACTAGATTTAACTGCCTCTTCTGACATTTCCTTCAAGGAAAATAAAATATTTCCTGTAGCTTTCTATAAAGAATGGAGTGCTTTCATATCTGTAATCACTCAGAATCAAAACCAAGGTTTAAGGAAACCTAAACTTGTAAACCAAATCTGAATTGATAAAATCTAATTGATACCCAGCTACCCCCATTTTTGTTTTATCAGTCACCAGAACTGAAACCATAAAAAACTGATTCTGTTCCATTTCCTACCTGCCTGCTATCAAATGCTGAGGCTCTTACAACCTGTAAACTACATTTCCCCTTGCAGCTCTCTGAGGAGCTTTTTAATGGTCTGTCCTTGCAGTTTCACTATTTCTATTTCTAGCTGCAAACCTTGTATGAAGGACGCTATACAAATAATGTTATTATTATTATTGTTATTACTATTATATATCACACTAGAAAAGTACAGCAGTAGAGGACGTGCAGTACCTTCTATCTGCAAGTGGATGTGATTGTTTTGCACCATTGCCTGTGATGCAGATGGATGGATGAGCATGGATATTGTAACATGTTTGTCACTTATTCAATTACATTTGTAGTTGGGATTATTGGATTATTACCACATTGATTATAGCAGCCATGTAGCATGTCAACAAAATGTCTGCTGCTCAAATAGAATTCTGATTTCCAAAACTGCATTATTAGAAAAAGACGCAAAGTTTGTGGAATTAAAACAACAGTCATTGCGCCTGCTGCGGGAACTAGTGTGTTTTGTCATCCTCCTAAACCTCCAGGAATCTTTCTCAAGCTGTTGAGCAGCCTTTACAGCCTTGAGTACCTACTTATCAAGTAGAAGCTCCTCCAGCAAGTTAAGGCTCCAACTTAGAGAGACCCAGCAGGCGTTCTTACCCCTCTGCTGGTGGGGTGAGATTTGGTTAAATCCTCTTTGCCTGCCTCCCTCATTTTCAAAGTATGCATTTTGTTTGCTTTTCCGAGTTGAGTTGGTATAGATTGACTGGTTCATCTGAGTTAATCCTTGGTCAGACTAAAAGGCTGTTCAAATCTCCAGACAAGCATCTGTCAGGCTAAATTACTGGTCTGCATGCTGTCCTGTCAGAAAGATGTTCAGGCTTCACAGTGGAGCAGTCACACATCAATACAAGGCATCTCAGAACACCCCACTTTGTCCTTAGAAAACATTGTTCATCCACAACAGTGAACTTTACATTTAAAGACATTGTGCTGTCTCTTACTTTGTGGTACAGAAGCTTAAGATTTCATGTCTGATATGACATTACACAGAATAGTTTATCCTGACACCTTAGCCATGTTTCCATTTAACTGTCAAGACTTTTAAAATTTCACAGAAAACAAAAGGATATGGTAATTTGACTTCCTTTAACTGCTTTGGAGTAAATAATGTCGTCTGTGTGTTGGTGAAGGTGGCGGTATAGCCTACAATATGCATGCTGGGGTGTAATAACACGAGTAGAGTTGTCGGGTAAATAGAAACTGTAGTACTGTCTTACAAACATACTCAAATAGTAAATAGTATGATCTGATATGAATAAGAGTAATGGCATAGAGCCTCATGTTCCTCAGAGACTGCAATGTTAATGGTGAAGCCATGCTATTAAAACCACTTCTCAGCAGTCTGCCTGTTAGGTCGTGATATATGTAGATAATATATACCATTATATGTATATCCATACTGTTAATAGATGCAATGTTGATCATAGTGGTGGTGTAAGAGGGAAACTCGAAGTAGAGTGTCCACAATTCTTTCAATGGGGAACATGAATTTGCAATCTGTCCGCAGATTTTAATTGTTTCTTCAAGTGTAAAATTGCCAGATGGTGTAAAACTCTTGGGGTTAGCAAAGTCATTAGAGGACCATGAAAACCTGTATCAAATTTCATGGCAGTCTGGTCAGTAGTTGTTGAAGCCTTGCTTTGACCAAATCATCGACAGGGATCTGTACTCTGTGTCAGTCTGCACATCTGTCTGACTTTACATCTGGTCTTTTCTCCAACCAAAGAGGTTTCCTATTTGTCCATAGACGTTTCACTTGTATAGGCCATAGGAGGCAAGCTGTCTGACAGGATCAGCACGAGTTTGTTTTAGACTGGATGTTGTGTTGGCTGTGTAGTAGGTGGTAGCGCAGCGATCTGTGTTTTTAGGATTAACGTCTGGCTCCATGAGAGTAGCCATGAGGTCATCTCAGCAGTGTTGGTCGTCTGTGTTCCCATGCTGCCCCGCAACGACCAGCATGGAGCAGAGAGCTCACGCTGTGGACCTGCCGCCAGGGAACAGTGTTTGTGATGGCAAAGTTCATGTGTGTGTTTGTGTTTGTTTGTCAAGTGTGAGTTTGGGGCACCTTGTGTTCAGCCTCACTGTTTATGTGTAATATGAACTGTGTGAGTTGGCTCCGTGGTGGATAGATTAGCAATGTTGGGGGGAGGTTAGCGTGTGAGAGGGGGCTGAGTTTATTGACTGACTTTGGGTGGGCTGCAGTTGACATCAGCCCGCACACACACAGTCAGTCATGCCGAGCAACAGGAGCACAAAGATTTTGCTGATGAGGGGCAAACTGCTGTGCGATGGCTCAGACTAAGCCTCATCAAACTGTACTCTCTCTGCGTTTGTATTTTTCTGTCCCTCTGCAGATTAGACAAGTACCACTACTTTATCATATATGTGAAGTCAGTAACACATTTGGACTGCTTTGATACTTGTTCAAACAAGACAGTCTGAGAAAGAAAGTGATGGAGCCAATTAGTGGCTTTGTCTGCACCGCTGCTGGCTTCAGTGTAGTCTACAGTCTAAAAGGTTAGATGTCTACTCAAATTGTATCGGACATGTCTCAGTCCTTTTACTCCTTAAGATGTTTAGTTGACAATTGCTTGAAAAATTACCCCATTATCCCTCTGAACCCCAAGCAGTGTCTTGTTTTTTGCCCCTGTCACATTTTTGCTCTTCATGGGCTCATTTTTCACTACAAAATAAAGTGCTGCACCTCCATGGAAACAGTACAACCATGGCTAGAAATGGAGGGAACTGAGAAATGTCTTTGGTAGTGTCATAAATAATATTAATAAAAGAAAATTATTATTATTATTTCTTTTAAAAACTGCACTGAATGACTATGGCAGGCAGATGAAGTAGTTCAGCAAGTCCTTCCAAGATGGGCCAAAAAGTACAGGAAAAAATTGGCTGTCATGGTTCAGTTTAGCAAAAGCAAGTTTTTAGAATTGTGATCATATAAGAAACAAAAATTTACTTCTAAAATAAGTGGGTGGGGGTGGACAAAAGACATCTAGATAAGATCATCCAAATTCTTGGGCATGGATAGATTGATGGATAGATAGATGGATAGATGATATATAGATAGATGGATGGATGGATAGATGATAGATGGATGGATTTGATTCACGGTGCGGGGGGTGGG
>OMNN01074997.1:0-10206 GCA_900302755.1 Chromis chromis | reverse complement strand
AAGTGGACATTTGCAGAAAACTTTATTTGATACAATCTTCTTATTTTGCTGATTATTTATAATAATAATTATAATAGCCCATTGTAATGCTCACTATAACTTCCCTTGGACATTTTCCCCTTTTATTGCTATTAAACATTGAATCATGGGAAATTTAACCTGGCTTTTTTGAAAAGAATTTACAAGATAAAAAGTGAAAACAGATTTCCTCAAAGTAATGTCAATTAAATAAAATAGAAAATGCAAAATAAGTGATTGTAAACATTTTTAAGTGACTCACCTAATCCATCGTAGGTGCAGCCAATCAGTGCTAGAAGTACACAATTAGGGAAATGGAGATAATCTGAGTGCAGTGAATGTGTCTCAAGTGATTGCAGTATAAAGACACCTGTATCTGGAGGGTGCAGTCATTAGTTAAAATATAACTACACCTTGAAGACAAAATAATACTCCAGGCATCAATTCAGGGAAAATCACTGACTATCCCTTGGAGTACAGTTAAGAAATGGAAGAAATATGGCACATCTGCCAAGAGTAGGCCTACCTCAAAAACTGAGTCACCATGCAAGAAAGAGACTAGTGATGGAGGCCACCAGTACATCTATGACTCCTCTGAAGGACTTGGCTGTGGATACAACTGTTCCCCAGGTTCTTCACCAGCCAAAGTTGTAGAGGAGAGTGGCAAGGAGAAAGCCACTGTTGAATAAAGTTCATATTATATTTCAAATGGAGTTCATCAGAAGGCATGTGGGAGACTCTGAAGTCAACTGGAAGAAAAGTCTTTAGTCTGTTCAGACCAAAATTGAACTTTTGGGAATCAGATCCTTGACAACACAAAAATGTTGTACTTTTTTATAGTAGTAGAAGTACGAGTGTGCATCACTCAAGCTTACTTCTCATGTGTGCATGTGTGTGTACTTCCTCAGGGAATGCACCCAGCTTTCATCGGCGCTCAGTATCCGTTCTCAGTGGCTGCCGCCCCCCAGCCACCTATGGCAGCCACGGCTGTCACCTTCCCTGGTGTTCCTGTACCGTCCATGACTCAGATCGCCGTCCATCCCTACCACACTGAGACAGGCCTGCCCCTCAGCACCACCGTAGCAGGTCAGGACTACACTGTGTTTCAAACCAGCAATTATCAGTGTTGTTCTAATTGTGTCTATCTAGTGTATCTTTTGGGTATTGTATTGGTAACAATGATAACAAGGTACCATGGACTGAGGTCATATATGTACATCAGTGCTAATCAGTGTAATGTGGTCATCGTGTTTTACAGTCGGCAGTGTCCACTCTGGCCCCACCATCCAGGCCATACAGGGAGCGTCACTGCCGTCTCTCTCCTCCCAGTCTGCCTCATTGGTCAGCACACCTTTCCAAGCAGAAGACGACCAGCACAGTCAGCCAATCAGCCAACAGGGCCTGCACTACCTGCATTCTGCCTACAGAGTTGGTGAGGAGTTTGTGTTGTGTGATGTTTCTCTAACTAGTGTGCATGCAGTGCAACAGGTTAACAAACGTGATATCTGATGTTCTTTTTTATGAAGGCATGCTGGCGTTGGAGATGCTAGGCAGGAGGGCTCACAATGACCATCCCAACAATTTCTCCAGGAGCCCCCCTTATACTGAGGACGTCAAATGGCTGCTGGGACTAGCTGCAAGGCTAGGTGAACCTGCACATAAATGAGAGGAAAACAAGTTTATCATAAATAATCCTAAATGTTTATTTGTAAAGTGTTTTTCAATAGTTTCAAAGTGCTTCCTATAGTTGAAGCAGAATTAAAAACCTTTCAAGACTACAAGTGGGCAAATAAATGACCATTTAAAAACATGTAGAAACAAAATATCCAACAATAACATAAAACAGAAAGAATAAAACCGCATAATAACAAGACATGTTGATAGAAAAACAGTGTTAACGTTAACCAAACTGTGTGTGAACTGTTTTCACGACTATGACTGGTTCCACGCTTCTGAATATTGCCTTAAGTTTAATGTGAATCTGTAGTAAAAGAACACTTAAGAAACTATCCTGTACCTTAACTGATGCTTCTTCTTTTTTATGTCTACATATTTAGTCCTTTCCATTTTTCTCTGCCTCCATCCTGTCAGGAGTCAACTATGTGTACCAGTTCTGTGTTGGAGCAGCAAAAGGGGTCCTCAGTCCATTTGTCCTGCAGGAGATCATCATGGAAGCTCTACAGAGGCTGAACCCTGCCCACATTCATGCCCACCTCCGAACCCCTGCTTTCCACCAGCTTGTCCAGCGCTGCCAACAGGCCTACCTGCAGGTACAATACATCCACTCTGCAGCCTTAGCTGTATTCATAGTCAGTTAGAAAAATGCTATGTGGTTGTTTAAATCTGGAATCTGTTAAATCTGTTGTGACTTGTTACAAACATGCATCATCAACCAAGTAGGACTGTGGTCGTCATGGTCTGGTCTGATAATCGGCCTGAATGGCAGTTTTATTTCACTTTTTCTGCATGACACCATATTTTGCTTTAACCTGTTTTATAATGACTGCCAGTTAATCCTAGTAATTCATTTTCTGTCAGCACAGAAGCTATGGTAGAGGTTGAAAAGAGCAATAAACTGAAAGTTTGTTACACGGATTTAAGACACAGTGAGTGAATCCAGACTGCCCCTATACCTCCCTCTCTCTTTGCAGTACATTCACCACCGGCTTATCCACCTGACACCTGCAGACTACGATGACTTTGTCAACATCATTCGCAGTGCTCGAGGTGCTTTCTGCCTTACACCTGTAGGTATGATGCAGTTTAATGATGTGCTGCAGAACCTAAAGAGAGGCAAGCAGACCAAGGAGCTGTGGCAGCGCATATCCCTGGAGATGGCAACCTTTTCCCCCTGAGTGGGACTGAACCTGAGGAGTAGCATCAAGAGCCTCCAGCATTGCTACTGCCACTACACTGAGCTGGCCACATTTATGCTGTCTGGTTCTGTCAAAAACCCTGCTCCCTGCCATGTGGATTTAGCAATGTGTGCACAGGCAGCACAATCGGTTCCTGTTCCTGTACCAACCCACAGACTTCCTTTTTTTATATGTGTTCATTCACACTGAGCTCAGTGGAGAAGCCTGTTCACCTTCCTACTTGTCCTTATTCCTGACTGACTCCACACTCTAGTTTTATCATGGTTCATATTTGTGTAACTGTGGAATTGCATTGTACTCCTTCCTGTTTTCATTTCTCCTAAACTGAAGACTGATGGGGATCTCTCCATACTCACTTCATGTCCAATAGTTTTGTTTAGTTTTGTTTTGAATGAAAACCACTGAATGCGACTCATTTTCATGCTGCAACATTCCTGTCCAGAGTGGGAGGTGCTGAGACCTCATTCACCAAAAGCTTGTCACTATGGATCTGAATCTTTGCAGCGTGGGACAAAAGGAAGATTTGCAAGGAAACAAGATTTAATATTTGAAATTTTATTGTCAGTACGGGTGAGGATTTTTCAGAATTTTGTTTAATCTTTTTTGATACTTTGTACAGACTATACCATGTATGCAGAAAGGAATGGGAAGAGAATGAGAGAATGTTGGAGGTGATGTCGTTATTGTGTGGGTTCCATATTTACATTTCAGCTTGCCTGATGAGTGAACACAGCTCCAGACCAAAACCAGAAGTAACGTAACCACTGCTGAGCCAAGCAGGGCCTGCAAGGCCTTCTCCAGCCTCACTGTTCCTGACTGTCCAACACTTAAAACATCTAGGTTAGTCTTTTGTTATGACTTATAACTATGCTCCTTAAGGCAGCATGACAAGTAAGGTTGTTTTTCCCCCTAGTATGGAGTTTTTGTCTCATGAAACTCTACAGACTTTCACAACCGATCCCCTTTTGCTAAACATATATATGCTTTACAAAGGATTTGACATTTAACAAAGCAGGCAGAAATTGTCAGATTTAGTCTGTAATGCCTTCTTACCACAACCACTATATGAAACCCCAGCTTGTGTAAAACAGCATAAAAAATTGCATTACATGACCCAAGACTGACTCTTAAGAAGTATTGAAATTCTATACACAGCCCTCCTTTATGACTGGCTAGGTAAAATGCATAAACCTGTAGTCCATGTAGAGGACAGTCCCCTACGTCCAAGTCTACAGAAGCAGGTGTGCACCTTATTTAGTGGAGATGGTGAAGTTCGCTAGACATACATTTGCCAAACTGATCAGATAGTCCTCATCCTTGTTCCAAAGTTCTGCTCATTATAAAACCAAAATATATAGTTTGAAAACACTTCTGATAAAACATTCCATTCATTCATCCATCCATTAGCTATACCCACTTCATCCTGTGGGGTTTCACAAGGGGGCTGGAGCCTATCCTAGCTGATATAGGGCGAAAAGCAAAGGTACACCCTGGACAGGGCCTAAAAAACATATTGTAAATCTTTGTGTAGTATGTCCAACTACATGTCTAGGTGCCGTGTCCTCTGTGGCTTGTTGCAGTACACCAAACAGGTATGAGCCTTCCCAACCCTCTTTTTTGCCCACAACTACAGCTATGATTGGATGATCGACATCTCTAATGAATTAAAGAATTCTGGCCACAATCAAAATCCTACTTAAACAAGCCATTCAAAATGTAAGTACATGCTTTACGCTATGTGCCTGGTTTGGTTTTACAGGAGAAGAAAGATAACTAAGGTCTAAATAGTTGGTCTGGCAAACATACATTTTTAATGCAAAGCACACGCAATGGATAAGTCAGTTCCATACAGGGGTGGCAGTGACTGCGGCTCATTTTTCAGCCAGCTTCTTTAAAGATTATACTTCAAAACAGAATACATGCCATTGTATTCAGTACCACTGACTACTGTGTCTGTGTTTTTTCATCTGAATTTGTAGGCTCCTGGAGGTGTTCAGTATCCCAAATTCTCTGTGCGCTGCTTACTTGTCTCAGTGAGTCTACAGCTGTGATTTTGGGTTACCACTACAGTGACTCCTCTGTAGACTGTCTCACATGTGGACAATGCATCTACTCCTCAAAAGGTCATACCTTCAGAGATGATGACTTTGCAACACAGTGGCCCTTGAATGAGACAGGGCTGTGGTTTTGCTACGAAAAGCCCAGCTTTGCTGACCTGCGTAATGCACATGAGTCCAAACACTCACCCAGACCTGTCGAGAAATTAGACATGTGAGTGTGTTTGAGTGGCCCCTTTCTTCAGTGTGGTTAGCTCATAGACCATGGTGCTGTTATTTTAAGACATGTTGATGCTCTCTGTCCAGGCAGCTGCTGTGGTTCTGAACCTGCCTGTCTAATTGGTTCTGGACCTCACAGGTGAAGGTGACTTAGTAGAAAATGTACTGTGATATTTTTGTATTCCTCAGAAGTGTAGCTTGATTGAAAAGTTCTATATGTGCTGATTGCAAAAGGTTCTAATTTAGAGTGAAAAGAATAAAAAAAAAAGCAATACTAAAAGTGTAGAGTTTACTTAATAAAGATCATTCAAAACACTCCCTTGCTGTGGCTGATGTATAGGATTCAGTTGACCTGCTGAGGCCAAGAGGTCAAATCAGTCTGCTTATCTACAGGTTCTTAACTGTTTCCACAAGAGGATGTAGTAGGAGCAGTTATCAGCTCTGCAGGCAATATCACACTAGTTCAGTTCACGCTAAATACAGTATATCAGATTTTTAGTTTTCCACATTTGTGTTTAGCCTAAACAAATGTTTTGACTAACAGCAAAAATGAAGTTATTTAGTGAAGTTAGGTTACGGCATGTTTGTCTCACTGTTCACAATTGTTACACATGACATTTTTACACTTGCTCAAGTCCAAACTAAGTAGGTCTAACTTTAATATGCAGCACATACTGTAACCCGATCAGACACATTAAAACCACCTGCCAAATATGTGTGGATCTCCCCTTATGCCATGAAAACAGCTCTGACCTTTTGAGGCCTGGACTCTTCAGACCTCTGAATGTGTTCAGATGCATCAAGTCCTGGAAATTGTGTGGTGGGGCTGCATTGGATCTATCTTGTTTTTCCAGCACATCCTTCTGTGATTCAAAGTAAGTTCTAACACCTTTCTATTGTAGCCAGCATTAAGGTTTTCAGCTATTGCTGCTACTGTAGCTCTACTATGGAATCAGTCCACATAGGCCAGCCTTCATTCTCCTTGTATGTCAGTGAGTCTTGGACACTTGTGACTACCTTTTACCAGTTTTCCTGCCTTGAACCACTTTTGGTCAATTTCTGTCAGGTTGCATTGGGATTGTGAGTGAACAGCCCTTTTCAGGTCCAGCCACAAACTCTCAGTTGGATTGAGGTGTGGGCTCTGACTCGACTACTCCAGAACCAGATTCACCAGTGACTGATACTTCCCGATACAGGTGTCTGTATGCTACCATCACTTCAGACACATTCACTGCAGTCAGATCATCTCTGTTTCACTAATTGTGTGACTTCAAGCACTAATTATTTGCACCTATGGGAATCACAGTCATGAACAAAATTTACATACACTTCAGTCTTAAGTTTCCAGTGACTCCTATAACTCAGAATTTTCTTTGATGGAATCATTGAAACATGTGTCTTTGTCACAAAAAGCAGTCATGCATCATAATTATTTCACAGATTTATCATAGGTCTCCTGGAAATATGACAAAATCTGCTGAGTAAAACATGTACATACAGCCATGCTATTATTTGGTTAAACGTCCCATGACCATGTTCACCTCAACTGGGTACTTTTGGTAGCTGTCCACAAGCTTCTGGCTTCTGGTTGTATTCTTGACAGAATTGGAGCAGTTAAACAGCATTTGTTGGCTTTCTGGCACATACCTGTTTTTTTTAGTACAGTCTACAGGTACTTGATGGGGTTTAAATCAAGACTAAAACCTTAGTCCTAGCATGATTTAGCCTTTTCTTTACCACCGTGTGTGTTTGGGGTCATTGTACCAACTGTGTCCAAGATTATTTATTATTCCTTTTGTCAGTTTCAAGTTATTTCAGTGACTATTGTGGGGGTTTTTTCTTTAATGGAAGGGTACCAACAACTTTGTCTATGTGTGTACATGGTCTTTACAAGTGTATGTAAACATTTGTTCACAACTACAGGTGAGTCACTTTAAAGGAAGTGAATACTTCCATATATATAATATAATATCACTTACTGTATTTTACATTTTTATAATTTGAATGAACTGACATTACTTTGGCAAAATATTTTTCACTTTGACGTCAAAGAGTCTTCTTTTGTAAATTCTTGTCAATAAAGCCAACTTAATTTGCCAACGATTCAATGTTGAAAACCAATAACGGGAAATTAATTAAAATTAAAATTAATTAAATAGTGAATTATTTTATTAATTACAGGCACTGTATATGTGTGGTTATTTTTGTTTTAACCAAATAATGTATGTTTTTGAGGAAAATGTGCCCTTTGTTGATCTTGTCTCTCACAAGCCTGCCAATCTTCATCTGACTGGCTGCTTCCACATAAATTTGATCCAACTATAGATCAAATCATGTATGGTAATTAGTGGCAAAACAAACTAACAAAAAAGCTCCGTTTAATATTCCCCTTTTTAGACATGCAGTGTTTGGATTAACCAAAGAAAAGAGTATTTGGAGTTTGTTTAAATGATTAATTATAACTAAGCAGCTTTGGTGACCACGGTATTTGTAGGAAAAGCTACTGCATTCCAAATAATTGACCTGTCGGCTAGCTGTGAATTGGGGTCACCAAGATATGGGAATATCTTAAAGGTCAGGTGTTTAAGTGCTAGACTTCAGGAGATGTAAATGAATATATAAGTGTGAATATAAAAAGGAAACAAATCATATCACTACAATATGTAACCAACCGGATAGAAAAGATCCTGCATTCTACAAGACGTTGTGAGCAACCCAGTTCTTGACAGAACCGTAATGCTAATAAAGACCCATCAATCAAAGACTATGAATGACTTTGTAAGTCATACATGATGAAAAAATTGGCTGTTTACATCTGCCGAAGAAGACCATGAGATATGGATTATTGCTCTACAAAAGCTTGCAAGTCTACCTTGATCTAAGAAGTTATTAAGATTCACATTAAGACGGACAATTAAAGCTGTATGGGATGATCAGTGAAGGGAAAGTGAAAAAAAGGTATTCATTGAAAGAAATGTTCTGATCCACATGACAACATTAAGATCCTTACATGTGTGACAGGAGTGAAATGAATATGATCAAAACTAGATTCACACATTATTACACTTATATGGCCAGCTTCTATGACAACTGCAATACTAGCCCATTAATGGCAGCTGCCACAGAAAGATCCAGGCCATCACTGAGGGCTCTGCAGACACTCTGCTGCCTCACCATACTGGGCTTTACTGACCCAGTTTTCAAACTAAGTCAACATAATAATTTCTTTCTTTTAGTTTTAAACATCCAACTCTTAATTTAGGATATACATGCCAACTTTATGAATATGAACTGGAAACTCTGACAGGGATATAGGTGACATGGCATAAAATGTAGTCTTTACCTTTTGATTTAAAACTGTCTACAAACTCATCAACTAACATCTTAATTTGAACTATAAACACCAATTAGAACATGTAAAGGATCACAGGGCACAATATCTACCAGAAAGGAGAAGGATAATAAGAGGGGATTGCAGAGTGGCCAAGGGGGCATTCTGGGCCAATGGGCACAAATACTGTGATGAACCAGAAAGGTCATTATGCTTCTTCAGAAATGGATTCCAGACAGAAACGTGTATGGCTGATTTACTCCAATATTACAGCTTGCCCATTGTATCGTGCAGAGTAGTTATGCAATGTTTGAGCAGAGTTTGATACTAAACTCCATCCAGAGGAGCTTGATGGATAAGATTTACTGTGGTGAGATTGCACTTAGTTGTTGAAAACACGACCTTAGTACAACTGGAGGCATACACTTTAAGGATCCTATATTGTTCTGCTTCTCAGCAAATTAATGAAACTGTCATACTCTTGTGTTTACTCTTGCATTCAACAGAAGAACATCTGATGTGCTTTGCTCTTGGCTAAGACATTTTAGAGGTAGCAGAAGCAGCTGTGTCTCATCTGAAAGTAGCAGGTAGTGACGAGGCAGGACTATCCAGAGTTTGAGCCAGGCAACTATTGATTCATTAGCTGGTGTGTAGCACTTCAGTAAAATTCTCACTGGCTTGTAAAGTTTGGAGGCTATCTAGTTTTGGGGGTGCTTGAGCATGGCAGAAGGAAACGCCTTCATAGCTTAACACCTTTTACTTTACAACTTCAAGTACAAAACCACAAAACACAGTGAAAATGTATTTTCACCATCCATATGGAACCTTAAATGGAAAGGACCATTTCAGCCAGATCTTGGCTTCTGGTGATTCTAGGCATGACAGACTTTGTCTGAGACTGTTAATGCCAAAAGCAGATTTGAGGTCTACCTGTATCCATCTAGTAGCTTCTGCCAGCTTATTTCAACTCCGGAGTCAGCTTTCCCCCAGCCTAGTCCTGCCTCTGTCTTGGCCAGCTTAACTCATGACTCAGACTGCCTCCAAATTGTTAGCTTCTAGCCAGTACCTGTCCCTGAGATGCTTGATTCCACCTCCAACTATGCCAAGGGGTCTCCTTTCTGGGGGACCTGCCAAGTCTTCAATACTGCCCCTACAGGAAAACGAGGCCCTTGATGACTTATCCAGAACCCTGGTCTCTTTCCTTCTAGACTAAGCTCACAGACTACAGCCAAACAGCCAGTGGACCCATTAGGTGTCACAGAACCAGCCAATCCCTACCGTATTGTGCTGATCAAGGTTCTCAGGAGCCATCTTTTGGTAAGCCCTCCAGAAGGAAGCATGGTTCCAGCTGACATCGTGCCTCACCACTGCCAAACCTTTCGTCCTTATTGCTACTGCACCGCTGTTTCAATTCCAGCCTAGGACCTACGTTGTATAGGTCCTCCTCATATGCAAAAACAATAAAATAACTGAAAAATAAGATTAAAATGTTCATAGCATCTACTGTGATGAGGTCAGTGGATAGCAGCAAAGAGACACTGACACCAGAGAGCATCTTCATTTGACGTTAACTGATTTTTCTTTTGTTTATGATTTTAATTGTAGTTGTTTGTAGTTTAGCTCTATTTCACAATAGTCAAGACATTGCAACTGTTATCAGACTGAGAGGTATCTTACGTTAACAATATTAAAATATGTTTAATAC
>OMNN01074995.1:0-17406 GCA_900302755.1 Chromis chromis | reverse complement strand
GCCTCGGTGCGGGAGCAGCAGCTACAGCAGGAACTGTTGGCCCTCAAGCAGAAGCAGCAGATCCAGAGGCAGATACTCATCGCCGAGTTCCAGCGGCAACACGAGCAGCTGTCCCGCCAGCATGAGGCCCAGCTCCAGGAGCACATTAAGGTACATCATTTACAATTAGGAGTGTTTACATAAATGAATACATGAGGTTTTTATTTCTGTGTTGCGGGTCAGAATGCTGCAAAAATATACTACAAAAAGTAAAGACAATCAATTGAAAAGGTTAGCTGTGTAAACACTGCCTGCAGTTCAGCTGAAAAGTGTCAGAATTTTTGCCATGTGACTGTTGGGCTCAGCTGACTCACCAATGGCTTCACAGTTGTGTCAAGAAGTGCAGAATTTTTTGCTTTTTGTAGAATCTGGTTACAATAAACAGCTTGTTTTTAGCAATTTTGTAAATGAATATTAAGTTTACGTTTAGATTTTCTCAGATTTCTAGATGGAATTACAATGAAAAACAACTTGTGTGCAGACCTGACCTCAGTAATAGTTGATAAAAAAAATATACTGAAGGGGCATGAATGTGGTATTTTGTTTTATTTTCAAAAATGAATCAAATAGATTGGAGTATTTCCCATTTAAATGCTCCTGTTTCTTGCGACAGTCTCTAAAACTGAACCTGTTCCAGCAGTGTGATGCAGAATAGAGGTTGACCACTACTCTCCAGTGATTCTTTTACAGTCTGGCTCTGTTAAATTGTGCCATTTTGGGGATTTATTTATTTATTTATTTTTACAGATAACATGCCTTTCAAACCTGCCAGTGAGTTTTGGGTTTCAGAGAGTTAAAGGTCAAGAGCAGCTAAAATGAACACAGTCAAAGCCGGCAAAAGAACAAGAGTACACTTTTATTTAAGTCCTCCAAGAGGCAAAAGCAAGTCTATTTAAAAGTTTCCTAAACAAAGCAAAGACGGCTCTTAATTTGGTCTGCCACAGGATTCTTCATTAACAGACTAAACTCAGCAGCAGCTCCGTCAGCTTTAAATCACTTGAGCGGAGACGAAGCGCAGAACAAGGAGGCACTTTGGCTGCATTTACTGTAACTCCAGGGATGGATAAGAGCAATATAAGGATGTGTTTGGATTCAGAAAAACGTGTGAAAGGCGGACTGTGGTTGCTCTGCCGGTGTGTTACATAACCGAACCCTTACTCAGAAGCCCTGTCGTAGCCTTACTTTAAATATCAGTAATATATACTGTGTGCTCAGAACCGGAGCGAAGTGAAATGTAATATGAACAGCAAATGTTCGATGTTTGTTTTGGTGGAAATTGAACGAAATGGTAGCTGGAGCTGGGATCAGTTGCGCGTGTCGTAGTGACCTGGAAATACAAAGTGAATCTAGATCATCCCGCCCACACTCTGCAGCTTTAATACATCAGGGCCCCTGAGAGCACCGGAGCGCTCCTGTGGGGCTGAAATGTCATATAAAAATATTCCACTGTTTGTTCTTTTTTAGAATATTACTGCTGTAATATGAATTGTAATACACGCACATGCAGCTGAACTACTTATTTTTTTTCTGTGGGACTTAGAATAAAATGTCTAAAGATGGATTGTGGGGGCAGAAGATTAGATTGCAATGCGCAGGATTACATTAGTTTGAATGTAATTTACTTCTCATGTGCAAGTTGATTCATACAGGAAGTCTGCCTTTCCTCATTCTCCTTTTCTTCTTGCTTTTCTCCATTTTTTTCTTCTTTCATTCCCGAATGCTTTCTTCTCTCCTTCCCGTCTTCTTCTTTCTGTTCTTTTCCTTGTTTCCTCATTTTCATCCTTAGAATTAGAAAAAGTAAAGATGCAGACTTTTAGCAGCAGAGAAACAGCAAAATGGAGCTTCTCAGCTTAATGACAGAAAATTTAAAGAATGCACTGATGAATTCAGTCTTTTTGTGCAATAAACAACACCACAGTGTCTTCGTCAGAACAAAACCAACCACAAACAAAGCTAACCAGCATATCCAACCAGGCTGTGACTGGATAACTGGTTGATTTGAGGGATTTTAAATCTATTGGATGACAGATCCGAAGTGCCAACATCATGTCAGAAACAAGAGATGCAGGTTCAAAGAATACAAAAGTATGAGCTGTCAAAGGTGACAAACCAGAGGAAACACGACAAGACAAACAACTCCTTTATATCAGAGGGGGAACATCTTGTCAGAGATAAAAACAAACCTCTGTTAAAAGTTACAAGGATGAAGGCTACAGAACAGTAAGGAGATGTAAAGTTAGACAACTTTGAGGAAACATGGCAAATTCAGTTCTCTGTGAGTAGGGAGGGGTTTTCTATCCCCCAGAGCACTGATTAGTTCAAAAGTTCCCCAAAGAACCATCAAAAAATGGTTCTGTTCAGCAAAAACTTAGGAAAAATAGGTTCTTAAAGGATTTGTGGAGCCTCCTGCTAACAGAAGAACCTTTTTCAATTGGGCTTTATGTAATATTTTTTAAATAAATGTTTTTTTTCCCATTATTTTAATCCACATAATGATGTGATTATGTGTAGTTGCTGGACATTTATTAACATTCCTCTTAACTTCATTTATTCTAAAGTTATTAAACATGTGAATTTCAGAGAAGCACCAAACCCGTCACTCTGAGGGGAAACAGACCCTCAAACCTTCAATGTTCCAAACTAAACACCAAGAAACACTGAATGAGTCTGACAGCTATAGACACATTCATTTTATAATGAACTGTACATGTAAGAATCTTTCTGAGAATATTTGTGCCATTTTCCTGCTTTTGTCACTTTTATCTTTCACTCTGTTTACCATTTCCTAGAAATCATCCACACACTCATCTTAGACCTACTTCTCTCTATCAAAGCAACATCTCCATGCAGGCAGTTTTTCCTCGTCTGCAGCTTCTCAGCTCCATATTGTGTTCAGACGCCCTGCCGGTCGATGCTACCTGTAATCTGTAGTTTCTCCTGAGCGTTTCCTCGTTCTGTGTTGCGATGCTGAGGGATGAGCGATGCTGTGGAGGGCTGCAGATGGAAGCCGGTGACGCACAGCCTGAGCAGGGAGGCCCGGCCTCAATCAACCCCATTCACAGCTACTGTGTACACACACACACTGAATTGTACGGCCATTAAAACATACACATCCTCTTAAATGTCAGCAAACACACAGTCGAACGCAGGCCCAGTTTGCCTGCACACACTTGCTCATTCCCACGTCGGCACTTTCTCGACAGCAGGGAACTCTTAAAGTGAGAGATATCCCGAAGCCCTTCGGAGTATTTGTCAAAAGGAAACTCAGTGTGTACATCTCTGGTCTGCCGAGCCACAGGGGTTTTGGGTGTGTGTGTCTGTGGGCGGGGAGGTTACTTTGAGCCTTCCCACCCACTCAATCCCCGATCCCCCAACCCCTGATTGAAAAGCAAAAAAACGGATCGAGGCGTCGGGCTGGAAGCGGGCCAGAGAGCCGATGAGCTTTTCTCACGAGCCTGGCCTCACCTTCTTCTCACCTTCAGCCACTAATTTATTCGCAGGCTTGTCTCAAACATTTGATTTTCCCTGCACGGTAAACACAAGTTCATGTCCCGGCTACTGAGCGTCTATTTACGGTGTTTAAAAACGCAATCAGAAGTTGATTACATGGCGTTACAGTAAACTAATCAAATATTGCCACTGGTTGTGCGGTGATCAGGCAGAGAGGAGAGCAGAATGTCAATTCCTTGGCACATCAGAGAGAGGTCATTATGCTGCTGGCTGAGAGCAGCCACAGACATTTATTGTATATTACAGAGACATTAAAGAGTAATTGGCAGTCTTGATTTGGTGCCTTAGGTTGGCGAAATGAAAAGGTGAAAGCAGGTTTCAGTGAGCGTTTGTAGCATCTAATTGATGCTCTTATCCACAGTGACTCACAGCGGCGTCCTGGGTCTCATTCAAGGACACTTAAGTGCGATGAAGGGGTGTTTGTGAGCACATTTTGGTTTTTATGGTTGTTGTTTTTTTGACCTTTTGGCGACTGGACAAGCTGTTAGGCCACAGGTGGGTTTGTTCCTTTGGCACAAAGGCTTGAAGAAGACAGCTTTTTACATTTAAAGCATCTAACAGATGCTCCTCTCTCTTTTCTCTGGTGTGATGAGGAAGTAAGCAGATTGGATTATGTGTTTTGCTAAAGCCTCATCCGCAGTTAAATTGCTTATATTTATTTAAAGGCTTAAGCGCGTGGCCCGAAGGTTTTTATAGAATTGCAAAGGTTTTATTTTATTGCTTTAAACAGCTGTTGGACTTATTTACATCAGATGGCAACTTAAGCAGCCCAGGAGTGGAATGTAAATAGATGTTTAAAGGCGAGAAAGTAATGAAATGACTGCACTGAGTGATCTTCATGAAGTGATGGTATCCTCTCCGGCTTAAGAAGTGCTAAATAGCTCCTAATGTATGTGGCTTGCAAAAAGTTTCTATAAATTTTACAGCTGCACAGTATATTTCTTCAGCTCTGACATTGCTGTGGGTTCATACAGTCGGCAAATGAACTCAAACTCTTTCATGCTGCAACTTTTTTTGTTGCTTGCACAGTTTTTTAATTTGCCACAACTAATCTGCAAGAGATACTGATTCTTCTCTACTCTGAGAAGAACAAAACAGTTTGTTAACATGCCGGCTGCACATGTGCACAGCAAAAATGAGCGAGGAGCAGGAGATAAAGAAAATGAAACATCAGTTGTATGGAAACATTTCAGCTCCAGAGAAGAGTGATGCTGATCAGAAAGAGGTAGTCTGCCAGCAGTGTCTTAATTTTTGCCGCTACACGAGGCAACTAATTTGTTTGACCTTTTCAAATCCGCACCACAAGCCTCTGTATGATGAGTGCAAAGCAGATCTGAATGCCATCCAAAGCAAAAAACTACACTGGATGCCTTTGCCAGTGTTAAACCACATGTGTGAAGGTTTCAGTCAGTTTGCCTTCCAAAAAACTCTACACAGTAAGTCATTTGAAGCTTTTTTTAAATTAATTTTGATTTTCGATGCAGGTTTACTCCTCGACAAAATCACTCTGATCATCCTAGAATGATTGTGTCTTTCCAAATAGAGTTATCTCGAATCATTGCAGAAAAACAAAATATGAAAAAGCCATTTTTTTCCATTATTGTGCAGCCTGTGTGCTAATAACAACATGTTCTCAGCTCTGTGGGGAACATGCAACGTAAAGCATTTCTCAGGCATTAATCTCTCCAATGTGAGGCCTGCAGAGCCCTGGGTGGTGACTTATGACTTGAGTTTTTACTGACGCGGTTATTTGTTGTTTCTTCCTGCAGCAGCAACAAGAGCTTCTGGCTCTGAAGCACCAGCAGGAGCTGCTGGAGCACCAGAGGAAGATGGAGAACCACCGTCTGGAGCAGGAGCTGGAGAAACAGCAGCGGGAGCAGAAACTACAGCTGCTCAAGAACAAGGAGAGGGGGCAAGAGAGTAAGTAGCAGCGAAATAATAAAAGTGAATCCAACACCAAGCTGTGGCTCCTACCAGCTGGAACTAGAGCCAGACTGATACCAAGTTTTAAGGATTCAAAAAGTGTGATAATAATGCATTAGGTGGTCTTTTATATAAAGAAACATACAGATATACCCATACAGTACGCTTGAGTTATATTAAAAGCAGAAAATGATGATGATGAAGATTCCAGCAGTGAAGACACTGCTTGACTCCGCACCACCATCTGCTCTGCTACATGCGCTGCCGACAGTGTTGAGACGATTACAAACGATGGAGTCGGAGCTGCTCTGCTGGACAAACTGTGATGTTTCTAAATTACCCCAGGCATCTTATTTTGCATCATGTCGGGGGGAAAAACATGCGACAACATATAAAATTATCACATTTATTTATTTAGGGGGGAGAGAGTTTTTCCATTTACTGACAGAGAGACAGAGTGAAAGAGGGGGAGACAGGAGAGTGACATGCAGCAAATGGTCTTCAGCCAGACTCGAACTCATGACCGCTGCTGAGGGACTGAGCCCACGTGGTGTCGACTTAACTCAGCGAGCTAAATGGCGGCCCAAAATGATCACATTTAAACCACATTTCTGGGTGAAATTTAAACAGTATCTCAAAAGCAACTCAGTCAGATTGTAAGCATTTTCATTTTATCTCACCTTCCATGCAACATATAATTTAAAAAAACATGTAAGAAAACCAGATTTGCAGCTGTTGCAGGTTTTGTACTTTAATCCTCTGAACCTTATCTTGAAAGATTTGCCAAAAATGCACCTTTTATCAAAGCCAGAAACAGAAAAAAACAGAAAGAATCCTGGAAAATTAACCAAATCTAAGGTTCAAGTTGTGATATTTCATCAGAAACACTTTACTGTACATGTCTCATTTGAAAATTTGCCAAACATACAACATTTGCATTAATTAGATACTGGAAAACTGCAGGCTGTGTTTACAGATACATACCCAGACAAGTATGGAAACTAAATAAAATCAGTGAGCACTGAATCAGATCAAACAAATTCAACTTTTTCTGTTTTAAAGCATTTTAACCCTTTAAGTCCTAGTGTGTCATCGGCGACACGTTTGGGCAAGCACACTTTGGAATAACGTAAATGTCACTGTTTGTGCTATCGGAAAAAAATCCAATGGTTTCTGAAAGCTGAGGCGTTGCGCTTTACAGCCAATATGGTGTCATTTCGGTAAATTCATTCGTGCCCCCCCAGGAATCCGCTGGATGAAATTATTGTAAAATTACCGTAATGACACTATATTGGCTGTAAAGCGCAACGACATTGCCATTACGGTCATTACGGTAATTTCATCCGTGAACCCCCAGGAATCCGCTGGATGAAATTACCGTAATGACACTATATTGATCCGAAAAACGGTTTCTGAAAGCTGAGGCGTTGCGCTTTACAGCCAATATAGTGTCATTACGGTAATTTAATTTGTTCATTTGTGCCCCGAATGAAACCGAAAAGTTACCGTAATTACACTATATTGGCTGTAAAGCGCAACGAAAAAATGGGCACAAGCACTCAGGACATGTTCTTACCTTTTTGTAATCAAAATAAGAAAAAAAGACCAGGCGGACATTTTGAGGCTCAGGTCTTAAAGGGTTAATTGTGTTATATTGCAAAAAATTTATATTATTTATATTATGTCTCTACTTCTAGTCATGGTTGTGTTGTTTCCAGAGAGGTGCAGGACTAGAAACACCTAGAAACTGCTTGGAGTTCAGAGGATTTGTACAAATGAGGGCAACAGAACAAGAAACGGGCACAACTCCATGTTAGTAGCTTGTAAATATTAATAAATTTCACATTTATTGCGCCCACTGCCTTTATGCTGACATTTTAACCAGTGTTAAAGTCAGTCAATGGTACTTTGGTTAAAATACAGAAGTCCAGTCACTTTCAAGGTACAGCCTTAGTTTCCTGCCTTCACAGTCGGGTAGTTTAGTCGCATCTGCCAGGGTTAGAAATTACTCTTCATTCAAAAAGCTCCAAGGTTGAAAGAACCGTTGTGTGTTTCTCTGCATGCAAGTGTTTGTGTGTGTGTGTTTGCATGCGTTCGTGTTTCCATTTTACTTGGAGAACCTGTATATTTACTGTGGTAAACGAGCTGTATTAGCCCGGTGGCCTTGGCGGGGGCTCGGCCGAGTTATTACCGCTGCCTGCTGGATGTCTCTCAACAGTTCATTGAAAGCAAGTGGACAGGAGTCCTTGAGAGCAGTTTACACTCTATATGGAAAATGGTTACGGGTCGAGGCTGCATCCGTGTGATTCCAGTGTACGAGAGAGAGGATTGCAGTGTTTGCTCTCACATGTCAGCGCGAGTGCGGTTTGTGGTCTCGGAGCCTTCAAATTTCTCAGCATCATTTTTTGTGTCTTTTTCCTGCATTCTTGTTGTTCTGGTCACTTTTAGAAAGATTCACTGTAAGATGTGAACAGAACAGCGTCTAATGATGATGATGGATCCAGGTCCCAAAGAATTCATTTACAGTTATATGTAAACAGAAAAGTAGTGTTTTCTCACTCTGGAGAAGGTCCGGTGTGTTGGACTGATGAATGACTCAACTGTTATTTAATAAAAGGGTTGATTTACTGTCAGTCAACTAACTAATGAATTGTTTCAGCTTTGAATTGTTCATAGGGCCATGCCTGATGTTGCATTGTGTAAATTAAAATTGGTAGCCAGACTTAAATAGACAGTAGCTCTCATTTTAAAGCCATAGCTGGTCGTCTCAAACTGATGGTAAAGTTTATGCAAAATTGAGCAGCAGCATTTTTACCGTGTCCTGTAGGCTCATTGTAATTAAAAAATAATAATTAGTGGATAAAAAGTGGATAAGTTATTTAGAAGATTTCTGTTGGTTGATGCATCCATTAAAAACATTAAAAACTTCTTTTTTTAAAAATTAATTTCTTCGACACTTTGGGGTCAAAGAAAGCAGGAAAAGACAACTACAGTGCAAAAAAGAATTCAACTGTGCTCAATCTCAACCGTGGATGTTGCTTTGAATGTTGCTGCTGCAAGGAATTGTGGGATGGCATTATGACCTTTCCTTTCATAAATGATGACCCACTGTGTCCTCTGCTAAAGGAGATACGAAAAGAAGCCATGAAGAACCTCTCCTCAGCGTTTAGAGAACTTGATCAGCTCTTCTTGAGTCTTAGATTTGAATATTATTGTAAACATCACGTCGACTCAATGACGGTTTAGAACAGAGGTGCCCAATCCTGGTCCTCGAGGGCCCCTATCCTGCATGTTTCCCTCTTCCCACACACCTGATTCAAATGATCAGGATCGTTATCAGGCTTCTGCAGAGCTTGATGATGAGCTGATCATTTGAATCAGGTGTGTTGGAAGAGGGGAACATCTAAAACATGCAGGATAGTGGCCCTCGAGGACCAGGATTGGGCACCACTGGTTTAGAATAAGGCTAAAACTGAACATTTGTCATACTGTCAGACTGGAAAAGGATCAGTTTGTGCTGAAGCTTCCTGAAGGGAAATGAAAAAAGAAAAGTGGATGTTGAGTTTAAAATAAAATTTTAGTATAATTATGGCGAGACGTTTGAATCCCTGCTGCAGACCACGAGATAACATGTGATAACTGTTTGTGATAATTTGGCCTATTTTTCTCGCTCCATCACAGACTTTCTACAAGTTCAGTTACTGTGCACAGTTTGTATTTGTGTTTGTGTGTCTTACTCCTGACTTAAAGTGCCCATATTATGCACATTTACAGGATTTTTCTCAAACTGTACGTTGCTGCAGCAAATCTTCTCACCCTCGGTCTGAAACGCTCCATTTTAGTTCCCGTCTCTTCAAAGTCCCATGTTGTTCTCTCATGTCCCCAGAATGTGTCTTTGAATTTTTCAGGTAAAAAAACTGCAAAGATGGCTACTTTTCACAATGACTGTATAAGTATTTGTTTTAGTTCTGTTCTAAACAGGCTGTTTTAGTGTCTGTAGCTTTAAATGCCCCCTTCAGGAAGAAGACTCTCTCTGCATCTGTGATTGATAGTGCAGAGCAAAACACTACACACAGATGTGGGTGTGTGAGACCTTCTGCTTCTAATTTTCTCTCTGAGCGATTATTTTACATGGAAATATCTCTGTCGTTGTTTTTAACTCATGTATGATGAGTTTGTCAAACAACAATGCAGCAATAGAATCCGTATTTTGTTGGTGCAGAACAGCAACTTGGAAATGACTACTGGTTAACATGTAGTCTTAATGAGCTGCCTTTCAGTCACTATGTCTTACTGTTGTAGTTACTTGATGAGAAAAACTGAAAAATATGCACATGAGAACATCTTTATTTGGAATTCAGATGTGTTTCGATACAGTGTATGTGAGCACAGAGAGCAGGAAAGAAGCAAATGGATGCAAACACTGGCAGAGTTTAGGTTGAACTGAATCACAACAGGGGACATGAAAATACAGTGACCCACCCAGAACTTGTTTGTTAGTTACAAATCGATCTTTAAGAGCTCTGACCTGCGGGCATACAGTCAAAGCTAATGGCAACGTTAGCCACATTAGCTGCACGCTAACACAAAGGATTTTCCTACTGTTGTGGTGACATTGCCATCAATAATAAAAGTATCTTCTGGGTGTTCAGTTCCTCAGATGGTGGGAGTGCATAAAGACTTTTATGTTCACTCTTGCAGCCGATAGCAAAAGATTTGGTGTGTTTTGCTTTTGGCTGAGACATTTTAGAGTTAGCATAAGCAGATCTATAAAGTAAACCTGGTGGACTGAGAGGCAGCAGCTCTTTCTGAATGGATGGATGAAATTTTTAGCTGTACGATTATTGGTTAGATAGCTGAAACATTGCATTTTCACTATATGATACCTTTAGGCCCCCCTCTCTGATTGGTTAGCTGACCCGACTAAAGTGAGACAACACTGTTTATCTACCCCAGATCTATTAGTATGGGAAAAGTGGCTCTACTAAAAAATAGCGGTTGACTGGGAGGAAGCTGCTCATTCTATGTTTGAGGTTGTGTCAAACAAGCTACTAAGTGTTATGAAAATGTTACATGGTGACATAGATCAGTAACAGAAGCAAATGAGTCGTTTCAGACAGGTCGGGAGCTTTGTTTTCATGCACAAAACCCACTAAAGGAAAGGATAAAACCCAAAACGTTAACACAGGCTCTTTCAAATATCATCATAAACTATAAAAATGTTTAATATTTTTCTTCATTCTTTCTCCATCAGGCGCTGTGGCCAGTACTGAAGTGAAGATGCGTCTCCAGGAGTTTGTCCTGAACAAGAAGAAGGCGTTGGCCCAGCGGAGCCTCAACCAAGGAGGCCTCCCCAACGACGCTCCTTACTGGTACCGGTGAGGAGCATTTTCTGCTTGATTAAATAGAGACAGGAACGTAGAATAAATGCATAGAGATTCAGCTGGCGCTCACTGGGTGCAGCTAACTCCAGCCAGAAACTTTGTGACATGTTTTGACATCATCATCTTCCTCATATGGATAAATCAATATCACTGCTGTCAAAACAATTTCAATACTCTGGCTACCGTTCTTATATTCCCAGTGGTTTGTAATGATTGTAAGCAGTAGAGAACAGCAGAATGTTCCTGCAGATCATTATAAGTTTGGATGGTAATTCTCTCCCTGACAGCAGATGAATAATGCATTGGATTGTGTCTTAATCTGTCAGCCAGCTTCCTCTCCTTCTCACCTGCTTCACTGTGCGAGGCTGACTGAGAGACGCGTCGAAAAGCGTTATTATAAAACAAAGATGGCCACACACATGCACAATCGCGCACGTGAGAGCAGGATATTGCAACCTGATGATAGGGGCTCTTACGCCGACGACTCGGCCTTGAATGTTTATTGTAGCATCTCTGGGGCCCTTTGCAGATGTGCACACTTCTGTTTCCTCTTTGTTCGCCGTGGCGGTCACCTCTAACATGTCTTCATTGTCTGTGAGGAAATGCACATAAAACATGTTCATGCAAGCGAAAGAATTTATTAAGCAAACATGCAAAGAATTAAATGAGTTTTAACGATAAACACCTTCAATACACTGATAGAGCTGAAAGTTCTGCAGTGAAACACCCTTATTTTACAGATTTCGGTTGGAATTATAAATAAACCTTCAATAAAGCGTTAACACATGCTCCAGATTGTTAATTATTTTGAAACAAATAATGTACTATGCACCGCAATTGATTCCACAAGGCTCCTGTTTAATTTATTCAGTTTAAAATTTACAATATTCAACCCATAAAGTGGAGACCAGAGTTTACAAAAAGAGAATAAAATAAAATTGTAATTGAATAATGTGCATACGGAATTACAGAGTTTGAATGTAAAAGTACACTTATACCCCTTTTCCACCAAGAAGAACCAGGTGCTAGTTTGGTGCTTAGTTGGTTCAAATCTCGTTCCTCCTAAGAACCTGTTTGCTTTTCCATTGGCAAGGAGCCAAGTTAGAGCCACACCATTGCGTCAGCGTAAAACGACTGCGCTTGCATCCATTACATAGCAGTTAAACAAACGCAATAAGTTGATGATAATATCTATGTTCATCTTTATAGATGGTCTTAAGGCTGATTGCGAGGCAGAGGTCGCCTATTGCCTTGGCACAGGCACTACTGGTGGGACATAATTGTACCAGATTTCAGCTCCAACAGTTTGTGCAAAACTTCCGTGTGTCCTGGGAGTCATTCCAATACATCTGCGATCAGACCAGGGACGTCCTGGAGAAAAAGGACACAAATTACCACTTCTGTGTCCCTTTCCACCGTTGATCGTTGGTCACGATAACCCCGCCCCCAGCCACTGACGTACTTGGTGCTTAGCTCTGACCCAGCAAAGAGTTTTTAGCACCTGGAGTCAGTGCTTAGGTGGTGGAAACACAAAGAACTGGTGCTAAGTCAGGCTCTGGCTCCGAACTAGCACTGGAACCAGCTCAGTGGAAAAGGGGTAATAGATATAAAATGTAATTTTACCTTGAAATTACAAGAAAAACATTCATTGATAATACAGTCATAAACCTTTATCTAAAGAGCTACAGCTTTATTTACAGATAAGTATTTTTGTTTTGTGCAAATTTGTATGTAACTTAAGAAAGCAGAAAAAAATACAATATAAATAATATAGTACATTTTCTATAAAATTATGTTGTTCATTTACAGATAATGTTTGTAATTCTACAGACTTTTTATACAATTAAATGAAGCAGAAAGATAGTTAATTTCTGAAAAAGTAGGATTTATTTTTATTTTTTTACAGTTTATTATAAAAACATTTTTCTCCGAGATTATCTTTAAAAAAACAGGAAACAATTTGATTGGCTTTGGACAGATTGAAATAATCCTGCAACACAGTCAGATTTTCTTGTGTTTTTATGAGAAAATAAAAAATAAACCTTGTGTTAGATGCTAAACATATAGTTAGTATGAAAAATAATATGCAAAAACATGCTACTGTGGCCGTCGGATGAAGGTAGAGGAGTACAGAGGACAATATTTCCTCTGAAAGTATCTCTGAACTGAACACAATAAAGTAGATGTACTACTGCTGCTACGTGCGATTATCTGAAACAACTCTAAAATCTTTTCGCTTTATAGTTCAGTACTGGACCTAATTCCCAAGTTAAGTTATATGCTTCTTTTTGACACATTAAAAGGACAAAAAACTATAAAATGCAAATACATAACCAAATAAATAATGTTGCATAATGGTGATGTGTGACCCAGTGAAACACCCACAAGTGTCGACTTTCAGCAGCTCAAAGTGTGTCTCTCGATATCTGCCTGCTTCTCTGCTTCTCTATGGCCTCGTGTAGATTTCATCAGAGCGTGTGCATCCGCTCGTCAGGAACATGCATTTGGGCTGAAGCCAGCTCAGCTTAACTTTGCCTGCAAACGCCACCTTGTTCTGTAGGCAGTGAACAGATGGCAGCGCATGTCTGCGTCCACGCCGAGGGATTTACATGATGGTTTAATCATACACATCTATGACAGCCATGAAGTTAGTTAGTTAGTTGCTCATTCAGTCCCAGGTGTTATTAGTGTTTGGCCTTGTTGCACATGTTTTGTGATCTTATTTAACATAGTATGTGTGTTTTTTTTTCTGCAGTAAAACCCAGCACAGCTCTCTGGACCAGAGCTCGCCTCCACAGACTGGCGTGTCCACCTACAACCACCCAGTGCTGGGCGTCTACAACCCCCGGGACGACTTCCCACTGAGAAAGACTGGTACATGCTTACACACTCAGTTTTCACACTGAGAGAGGACTACACACAGGCACACACTCATTTCTAAACTGAAACGTCCAGTCGCTGCTATGCTGACTCGTGTCTGGCATAATTTAGATGGCATCAGAGCCCTGCACTATTAATCATATCCACATTAGGCTGCCTGGGTCTCCCAGCATCCCCCACATGAGAGAGTGTAGGTGGTTCAAGAGTTCAATAGAGTGAGCGTTCAGTGTAGGGGGAGATGTTTTTAGCACCTGGTGTTTGACTAGATTTTAATATTTACTCATCCTCAGAGGTTGTTTTGAATTAAGTTGTGTAGGAAAGGCGAGGGAAACTTGATAATAACCATTTTTCTGCCTCGAGTTTGTTTGATAATTTCAAATTTAAACTAACTGGCTCTTACTTGAGGGCTTTGTCAGGAGGGAAGATTTCCTCGAACAGTGCAACAATTACTTTTGGGGTTCCCCAGGGCTCTGCTCTCGGCCCTTTATTGCTTCCAACCAAATGATACCTCAGGGTCAAGTAATTCACAACTGCAATATTTCTTTTAATTGTTGTGTTGACAATACACACTTAGTAGAAGATCTGCCTTCCTCTGTGTTTACTCACTCATACCCCGTCTCAGTTACATTAAATCTAATTTGCTGGTGTTAACTCTATTAACCCCAAAACCAGCCTTCAGGTTTGAAAGCCATTTTCAGCCATTTGAGCATCACTAAGTACAGATAACTTTCTTTAATTTCAACTTTTATCCATGTTTTTATGTCCAACTATGTAGCTTTAAATATTTGCATCACTTTCAAATGCATTACTTGACTAACTTCAGTTTGTAGAAACACTGCAGGCATTTCAAACTGTGCATCTGAGAATAGATTCTTAATTGTTTCTACTTTCACTTTTACTTTAATCTTATTGCCCTTTATCTTGATTGTTAAGAACTAACCTTGTTTATAGAGAGGTGCAAATCAAGGCTGCTAACAGAGTGCACTAGAGACGCTGCTGTTTTAACCCTCTGAACTCCAGTTTGGCCATAAATCATAAAAATCATAAATCATCCATTATGTAAAAAAAAAGACAAATGTTTGATTTGTTTGATTATTTATTTTATAAAAATGGAAAAAATGGAAAAATATATATTTTACTTCTTTTTTGTGTGTGTTTGCACTTGTCTCCTCTCTACATGAACACAGCCTGTAGTTCAGCCCAGTTCAACTAAAGTCCCTGAATTTTTATCACGTGACTGATGGTTGCAGCTGAGTCACTAATAGATTCTCTGTTGCACCGAGGAACGCAGAATTTTTTATTTATTTAAATTTTTTTTTACAGGATCTGGCTATTGCGGGGTTCACAGGGTTAAGCAGCAACTTTAGTCGTGCACAGAGCAACATGTTTTCTTTGAGACTCTGGACAAATCTTGTCATAACTCATTAGAGAAGCCAAAACACTGCAGAATGTGCCACTGGAAAAAAAGTTTCCTTGTGGCCTACAATCTTCAGGCTTCAGCGCTGGAACTTCAGGAGCCTCTGCAGAGTAAAACCAGCTGTTTCCAGCGTGTTTTTGTCAGGTGTGTGTATGTGTGCAGCTTTGTGTGGGCGTGTAAAGTGTGAGTGGTGTGTGCGGTGGTGTAGCCGTGAAGCAGCGGTCGTCTTACAGTGCAATTATTCACTTAGCGCAGCGGCAGGCGGCTGCAGCCGGAGCTCCAGCCCTGTTGACTCTGAGCCTTCGGGCTGCTGGCTACGACAACAGATAGACCACAGTTGACACTGGCCCACACAGCCACATTCCTCCCTGGGAGAGCAGAAGAAGAAGAAGGGAGGAACAGGAGAGGAAAAAAGGAAGGAGAGATAATGAGTCCAGAAGGAGCAGAGATAACCAGGAGGAGACTGGAGAAAGTTTTGGTGGCCTCGCTTTTTTGTTAAGAAGGGATTGAGAGTTGGTCTCTTTTTAAAAGCAGAGAAATTGAAGATTAGAGCTCAGAAAATGAGAGCTGGCAAGCAGGATTTAGACTAAATCCAGAAAGTGGCACAATGATGCCCCACTCCCAAAAACCCGCTTTATGTAGAGAAAGGAAAGAAGAAAAAAAAGCGGGAAGATGGCAGGGAGTGAAAAGATGGTCCCTGGAGTGTCAGTTCGTCCCCTGATTTCTATAAGGCTGAGGATTGTGCTCTGCTGCAGAGAACCTGTGCCACCCTGATATTTGCCCACAGCGATGACGTGCTTTGCGGGGTTTACTTATGGTAATGCCAGCTCTGGAGAGTTTAGAGGCTCTTTTATATCACCGCCAGGCCATAAAGTAGAGGACTGGAACCCAGGACTCCCAGCAACGGTCGAAGGAGGCAACAACGCTCTTTTGTGGATCTCTTACATGTTAGAAATGTACTGCAGCAGATATTCATGGTTAAAACTGCAACAACAGCTAAAAAGAATCACTGATAATGAGTTTTAAAGTTGCTTCAGTGATGACAACTGTGGTAGCATCACAACATACAGTTCCTGAGCAGCTGCTCTGCCAGAAACACAACAGAAGAGCTGCAGGTGTATCTGCTTCCAGAGCAGCCAAACAGACTCATATTAACTCATGTAAACTGCTGAACACTTTGTGAGTAATTTTCCACACTGCAGGACGCAGTAAAAGCAGCTGACTGACTTGCTGAGAAGTTGGAAGTGAGCAGCTCTTCGTCTGACGGCTCTGTTTGGCTGCTGTTGACGGTTCATTGACATATTTAAAGCTGATCTGTTTCCCAAAAAAGTCATAAAATCGCACAATGTAGACGTATTTCTGCTGAATGGTCTCAGTGAGCTCTAACTTGATGCTTGTGTTTCCAATGACTGTCATGCCAGAGTTCACATGTGCTCTTAGTGTGAAGTAGCAGGAGATGTTGGGTTTGCATTAGGATCGATGGAAGACTTCTAATGTAGGCTGCGTTCCAAACTGCGTACTTTTTACTTTCAGTACCAACTTTAACTGCCCTTACAGAGTACGTACTGCTCCGTGCTGTATGCATACAATTCGGGCATCCTACTTCATCATAATATTGCATCTTAAGCTTTGACCGTCTTGCTCATACATCCGTGTGCTGGCCTGCATCCTGCAAAGTTTGACCGGATATAAAAGGACATCTAGTGTTTTTGGCAACATGCATTTGACATACTATGTATTGGGACGTGTTAAATATTTTTCTTGCATGCTATATAGTATGTTAGTGTGCGTATTAAAACACACCCACAGTTTGCTTTGCTGGTGGACTCTTCCACTTGCAATGTAAGCTTCTATTTAGGGTAGAGGTTAACTGGGTATTGGATTCAATTTTCAGCATTTTTCCCTTTATCAGTGTTGTTTTTTTGGGTCTGATGCAGCCAATCAACACTGTCATAAAGTTCTCTTTTAGCCCACTGAACTCCGAAGTCCTACACCTCTACGGAAGCAGCACAGCTCTAATGCAATGAATCATAAAAAATAAAACATTAAAGTTAAATGTATTTCTTCACTTTACAAAAATCTAAAAAGAAAACTGGAATCAGCAGGTACAATGTTTTTCTAAAACCCTACTAGTGTTACCAGCACTACACAAATACGGTTACTCTACATACTATAGTGTTTTAGGCCTTACCTCTTCTCTGCTCTGTGTAAACACTGCCTGCAGTTCAGCCGATAAATCCCAGAATTGCTGTT